>JASDQU010322736.1:0-13000 GCA_032191745.1 Picea mariana | reverse complement strand
AATATACAGAGACAGATATTTCCCAAGGAAACCCATAAATGGAAAAACCTATTCTTCTTTATATGATAAGTAGTCTTTATTTTATGTACATTACCATTCTCATGAGAACTAACTCCTTTTGAGGCTACCACCTCTGTTTTACAAGCAACAACTTGCTGAGAGCACCGACTCTCTAGTTTCTCTGGCACCCACTAGAAGGAAGCACCAACTCCCTGAGTGTTCCAGTACCATCTGGATGAAAGCACCAACTTCCAGTCACACAGGCACCAACTTGTATAACAGAGAACAATAGTTCTCCCTTGCACCACCCTACCACCCTGGATTTTCTAGCTGCAACCAGATAGAAGCTACAACTCCCTGTGTTCAAGCACCCACTTGAAACTCTGAGGACAATAGTCCTACCTAACACCTCCCTAGCACCTCCCTACCACCCTGAGATATAAATATTTGTTACTCAAATTTATTACAGTTATACAGTGTTTATCAATGGCTTACCAGTCTCATCATTGTTCTGCTGCACTGCTCTTATCTACCTGCATCAGTGTCTTCCTACTTGCATCTTCTTGAGCTTTCTATTCTTCTGCTCAGTTTATACATGCGCACCTCAGCTTTCTCTTCTTTTCTCATATATGCATCGTATAGCTTCTATGCTCTGCTCTTTTCTTCCTTCTCTCAACACATGATTCTATTCATCTTCTCTTCTGCCTTTTATTCTCTGTGCTGCCTCTGCATGCTCTTTTTGAGCCACATATCTCCCCTTCAGATTATTAACTACATCTCATCCTCCCCACATGCATCACCATCAAAAAGGCTCTCTGTCTCCTATGTTCTTCATGTCTTTCTCACGCCAAGTTCTCTGTGTGATAATCATTGCAACTCTTCATCTTCTTTGGCAGTTATTTTGAGTCTGTTCATCATTAGTGGCCAGTATGCCAAGATTATTTGGATTCTCTGGTAGTTATACTGAACCTGTTCATCATTAGCAGGCATTATCCTGAGATTCTTTTGGCTTCTCGGTAGTCACAACTCTTCGTCATCTCTGGTAACTATAATCAATTGTTTTTGGATTCTTTGCCTTCTAAGCCCCTTCCTTCACATGACCACTAGTGGTGACCAACCGCCTATTCAAAAGGTGCTTCGGGACTTTGCACCTCGAAATTTCTACTACGAGTCACCTCGATTTTCCCAAATCACGAAACTCCAAACTAGATCCTAGCGTTGCTAGCTCCTTTCCCAATATTTCGTTGATGTGACCTCGGTTGTGACTATAGGCCTAACTTCCGAGCGCTTAGCGATCTCAGTCTAGTGAGTGCTAGCTCCTGTTTCTCAATATGACTTTGGGAAATGATCTCATGTGACCATATGATTGCGGGCACATACAAAGGTGGTTTGAATTAAGCTTCTTTTCACCCCACAATTTAATTCGAGCTGTGACGTACCCTTTCATCAAAACCGTGGTTTCAATTGTGGCCCGCTCACAAAAAATTAAGACCCAAGAATGTTATGACCCTGCAATGTGACATGACCGTTGATCTCACGATCTTGACTATGCTCCTTCGATCAATGGCTTCGATCTATCTTCCTTTCCTGCCTTCTTTCCTCCATCCACACGCAATCCTTAGTATTAACGACCAAGTGACATGTGGCCCTCCAAACCGTTGGACAAGATCGATTTTTCCTTTTGAGCTTCAGGAGTCTCGATTCTCAAACTTCACTTTTTCCATGGTGCTTCCACTCAGAGTTCACGATATATTGATGTGTATCCTCCTATAGATCGATTGTTTTGTAGATACTTTCTCGATCAACGGTTGAGATCTCCTTTGGGTCTTCAAACTTCAGAGATTTCAAATCTCAAACCCTTCTCTCCTTCGTATGTCAATCTTTTGGAGCTAACAATCTATTGACGTGTGTCCTTTTCAGATCAACGACTATGATCCTTTTGCGTCTCTGGACTTCATAATTCTCAGGTCTCAATTTTCACTATAGTATGATCAAGGAATGAGAAATGCTCCCGAAGTGATCTTTCATATCGAATGACTCATATCCTTGCTGACATGGTCTCCCATATGCCCTTTGCTAATGTGGTCTGCCACATGTCCTCTTAGATTGGATGGTTGAGGCTTACTTCGGGTCTTTACCTGGAGTCCACAGGATTACGCCACATCTTTTCTGAAGTAGACGACCCAGATTTACTTCGGACGATCTGATGCTTGATATCTTCTTCGGACGATCTAACGACTGTGATCTACTTCAGATGATCCGACGGTCAAGGATGTATTTCGGCTCTCTGGGTCTCCACACTTCAGGGATTTTAAATCTCAAACTAAGAAAATCTCGAAGTGATTTGCTTTGAAGTTGTGGATCATGTGCCAGCTGTCAGTCTTGACGATGGACAGTCCCTGCTTACTTCAAAACTTTGTGAATTTGACAATTCTTCTCTCCTATGCTCATCCAAAGGCTTAACCTTCGTGCATTTATCTCTAGATCCAACAACTATTGATCCTTCATGCTCAGATCCAACGACTGAGATATGCTCTCCTCTATGAACTCCTCCTGTCTGGACACTGATCCGATGACCACTGTCACTCCTCCTCCTGAGCTTACGATTTATTTCGACTTAGAAGGTTTTCTATGTATTCAAAGGTTTCAGCCTCCAAACCTTCTCCTGCGGGTCTCTTCTTCGTTGTTCTTGTTTTCCATCGCTATTGATGTTCTTCTTTTCTTTCCGATTTTCCATCGTTGTTCTTGCCATCAATGACAAGCGCACTCTGCCTGTAAACATGTCATCATTGTTGGTGTTCTTTCCATCAATGACAAGCAACTCTGCCTGTAAACATGCCAACATGATCCACAACTGATTGGATCACTGATGTATCTTGTTAACACCAGACTTGATTCATGCCATGCAGTGAATGTGCCTAGTCATTCCATGAGTCAACCTAGATAGAGTCACTAGACAACAAAAAAACATGAAGCACAGTTGGATATGTTCTGAGATATGCCTCCAGAATAAGCTTGAGTTTGCAAGATATGCTGATTCTGAATAAGAAGAAAGTACAATGGCCCAGAAGATCACATCTGGTTGATGTTCTACCACAATGTTTTCCATCGTTTCTTGATGCAGCAGGAAACAAAATCTTTGTGGACTTGAATACCACAGAAGCATAGTATGTACCATTGAGTGTGCGAAGAAGTATGGATTCACAAGCTTCTAAAAGATTTTCTTGATCATGAGATGGACCCTATGATGATAACCAAGAGTCGTGTATAAATCTCCTTAAGAACCCAATGTTTCCTGATGGATCGAAACACGATGATATGAAAATTTCTTATATCAGACATATGATGTAGAGGAAAATCAACACCTTCCTATACATGAGAAGATTGAAAACATCGTCACCAAACTAACTTGGTGAAGAGTGCCTCCCTAGTTGAGAGGGAGTATTGATGACTCTAGCCAAGACAAAATTCAGAGTACATCCTTGTGAGACTTAGCATGATAAAGAATGCCTCCCTATCTGAGAGGGAGTGTTGATGGTTACAGCTATGTGAGACATTCTCCAACTTACAAACCTGTGAGATGTGGATCATTGTATCCATGTGAGATATTCTCCAGCTTACAAACCTGAGAGAAATCCCCTGAAGAGGGTGTGTGGTTCCTATTTGAGATAGAGATGGAATGTAGAGATGACCTCCTCCATTTAGAGAGTTGAGAAGAACTCCAGATTATTATCATGTGGGAAAGGCGATCTTCTGAGTTGGGCGTGCCAGTGGCTAAGCACAAGGTGAACATGTGAAATCCCAAAGTGTTGGGTGCATCGTCATGAGAACATAAATGAATACATGTATTAGCCTCCTTTTAGAAGTAGAGTTGACGAGAAACCCCAGATAACTCTCTTGTGTGATGCAGTGGGAAAGAAGATCTCTTTAGTGGACGTGCCTGTGGACGAGCACATGTGAACGTGTGAAGAATTGGTTCTTCTATGTAATGCAGTGAGCCATAGATATGGAAATCCCTATGGATGTGCCCCTAGTGGATGAGCACTAGTGGGTGTATCATATCCCTTGCTATATTTTTCAAGAGTCAGACCTGCCTGTAACCCTAATTGTAATGTAAAGGGTACAGGTTGGCCCCACCTTAATGTGACTAGTAATTAATATAAAAGATAATTAATCTAATTAATATTAATTATATTATAAACTAGTGAGGTTGACCTTGTTGTGCCAATAGACACTTTTCATGACAGGTTTAGGTTAGTATAAGTAAAAGTAAATTATCCATTGAGGAATTACATCTTTCAAGTGAGTTTGGAAATTTAAGCAAGTACACCTTCTTGGGAAAAGTTCACACCTCTCTTGGGCACTAGTCTTCTAGGTCTTGAGCACCCTCTTGTGTGTTAGGTTTTATCTTGGTGGTGAAGGTGTTTCTCTTGAGGAATATAGCAAAGCATTTGGCTGGGTTTTCTTCCCTTATTGAGAAGGGTTTCCCACGATACTTCTTGTGTTCTTGTGCATGGTGCTTATTCTTGTGATCTTGGTTGCTGCAACATTTATGGTTATGGTTAAATGATAAAAATGGAATGAACTTCATGCTTAACCTTGACTATTGAAAAATCAACACCAAAAAATCACAGTATTTGAGGTTGAATTTTGAGTCTTCTTGTTGTCTTTGGAAATCATATGATGTTTCATATGGTAATGTTCTGTACACATCACTGGTTCTTCTCATGGCCTCTACGAATTCATTAGTTAATCATTCTTGTATTTGGCACCTAACCAGATCTTGTATACCAAAGGTATCCACACATACCCAAATTCTCATTCCTTTGCTAAGTCCACTCCATCATCAATCTAAACAATCTTTCATTAGATCATTCGACTGGACCTCAACTCAACTATTGAATATGGTCACTCTAAAATTATGAATCTGTCAAAGAAAATATATGGAGGAAAACGATACCAGATAACCATGTGATCGATGCTTGATGCACAGGGAGTCTATATGCTGCACATAGAGTTATATAAAAAAAATATCTACTCTTCAACTAATATCTACGATGTACATAGTTACCAGTTGCTTGGAGTCTGTGTGGGTTAGATTCCATCGATAGACAACATGCAAAATGAAGAAAGACACTGCAATCTACTCGCTCCAATAAACAAGGCCGTACATGGTGCAATCACCAGTCGCACCTCCTCTCCCTCATAATCAACTCTCAATCACAACTTCTTGTCTTTGTGCTCTTGCTCTGATACCAAATGAAGAAATACACCAGCATAATAATGGAGCAATTAAACAATAACAGTGAATACTCAGCTCAAACTTTCTCATTACCAAAGCATGAATAAATACAATGAGAGAAGATGTTACGGGAAATCATCTTCTCCTACAATCTCTCAACAATCTCTCCAAGAATCTCTCAAATATATTTCCTAACCTTAATTATACTTTCTAGACATAACAAATAACAATAACAATTACATCTAGAATATGATAAATGAATCATTATTCCAACAGTTCTACATGGTCCCCTTTTGTTGAATTTGTGGTGAGGACATACTTAAAGCTAGCAACTTTGGTGATTCTCTTTCCTATGGTGTTGGATGTGGTGTGGTGATATAGTTTCCTTTGTGGGATTGTCTTAGGTGATATTGTAGATTTTAACCTTGTACAATATTTTACTGCAAATAGATTTTCAATAAAAGAACAAAAAAGATACAATGGAAAATACACACATTACACATAGATTTTTCCCCTCAAAACCCAAACAATATACAATATAGGAGTCCCCTGGAAACTCAAACAATATACAATATAGAAGTCAACGACATCCAAAACCCTAACCCAATAATTTGGATTAGTCAACAAACCTAATTCCTTAACCGGAAATAGAAAACCATCGGCAAAAACCATGTGCCCAAAAATTGTCCAACAATGGACACGAAAATCGAGGTGGCACAAAAAACAAGGCAAAAATGAGACACATTTCCCAAGGAAAAAACAATTTCTCGGGGGGACTAGAGGCCTCCCCTCAAACCCCCCTGTGCACCCAACACAACATAGAAAACACTATGACTAGTCTTGCAAAGAATATAACACATACCCAACAAATATAACATCGTAATATTAGACATCACCTAGGAAGGATTTGTATTTGATGTTGTACGTACCCTTATTAGTGTGTATTATTTTCTAAGTTTGAGTTAGAGAGGGGGTACTACATCTTTTTACATGATGATCTATTTTTTCAGGCTTAATGATGTAATGTTGATGTATATTAGATCCTTGGTGGTGGTGCACCTTAGATTCATGCTTAGGTTGAGCCTAAAGTTGGATTATTATCTTGGTACCATGGTGGGGCTTTGCTAGGGAGTACAACTTTATATTACATGGTACAACACTTTGTTGGAACAAAACCCTTCTTTGGCACATATATTAAGTCAGATCATGATCAAATCATCCTTGGTCTTGGAATTAGTTTGGCTTCTTAGTGACTTGGTGAGTGGATAAGCTTTATCTTTATTGAATCTATCCAATTACACATGATTTAATGAGTTGTAACCACTGTGTACCATTCTTGGGGAGTTGACAAGGTCAACTTGGATAAGGATGAGTTGATTACACATTGGAGAAAACACCTTTCCATTTTTAGAGGTTGTCAAAGGTCTCAAGAACTTTGATTTGTCCTACAAGACTTTTAACTTGCACACTTTTCTATGTATTAGTGGTGGAGGGGGAATACAAGCATGCTTTAGTAGGCTAAGGAAAATGACCTTAGTAAGGGTTTTAACCCAAAGTCTTTGTAAAACTTCATTATGTTCCTTGATTATTAGCTAATAATTTTTTTATTAAGTTATGGGGGGTTAGTGCATGAAGGAGGTACATGAGTCTCCATAGAGATATGTGGCCCCTTCATGCCATGCAACTTAAAACTTTACCTTTTTTCCATGCAAGTGAATTATTATTGGGGGTCAAAGGAATTGGAAGAGAGTTTGAATGTCTACATGCCATACAAATTAACAAAGACCGTGACTTATCAGAAACTTGAATTACCCTTCGAACTACCCTGGGTATACTGTACTCAAATTATGGGAAGCCCCAACCACTAATTATGTTATAATTATGGTTTTTAACTATTTTCATTGACAAATTCGCTAAAATTAATAATCCCCAGAATCCCAACAGTGAGGTTTTCTGGCCAACCTGTGTTGAAGCCCTAGAAGGAAGTGGGGTAGTCTGAGGGACTACTGAGCAGAGAAGGGGATCACATTCCTTGTGTTCTGCAAATTGATGGGGAAGAGAGCTATGGTTTGGGATTGTTGTAGCCATAGTTATGGACTATGAACTTGGAAATTGGGTTGTAAGAAGATAAACTATAGCCAATCATATGAAGAGTTCGCTCTTGTGGATTCATAGCTTCAACTCAGAGGTGGTATCTGTTGCAGAGGGAACTGGTGCAACAAGGAGCATGTGGTTGGGTGGAATGTCCCTCTTTTGCAACCAGTTGGTGGACAATTTCCAAATAAATAAGTGATCATAAATGTATCTGTGAATTTTGTTGAATTAATATTGAATTGTTATGGTTTATGTGGTTGTGTCAATTTCTAGTTTTTTTAGTTCTGACTACTTGTGTTATCCTGCATTTATAATTATAGTCTCATAGATAATTGAATAGTTTTACTATGTTTCTTAAATCTATACTATCATGCCTTCATATAGTAGTTAGTTATTAATAATACATTGAGATATGGTAACAAAAAAAAAAATAGGGTGAAATTGGGTGGTTAAGAACATAACACATATCCTCTAAGTGCATAGAGGGTATTGGGTATGTAAAATAATGGTATTAAAGATATCGGTTATAGCATCGAGGTTGTATGAGCTAGAAATCAATGGTATATGAATAAATTGTAGTTTGTGTGAAAAATGTTTGACAATACTTCTCCATGAGAATAATTGGGGAAAATAGTGTTTGAAGCTTGTGAATGTTTAATTGAATGTTGTAATTACTAACTTGGAATGTTGTTAGAGTATTTGGTTATCTTATGGAGGCATAAATGAAGAGATTTTTGAATCTCAAAGTTAACTCTCTAATTTTTTTGGGAAAATGTAGTTTGTAGGCTAAGTGTTTGACAAAATGTCGATCAGGAGAAATTATTGTATAGAGCTATAAGTTCAATTTGGGTATGGATGTAGTCATGGGAAGGATATTTCATAAGAGAATAATTTGATGGCTTGAATATTGGAAAAGTTCTTTAGAATTCTTTAGAACTTGAGAAGAAAGAGGGTGGTAGCCTTGATATGATAAAACTGATGAGTGCATAATTACCAACATTTGAAAGAAAATGCTACATACCCAAAATTGAGATGTATCAAATAGTTTTGTTGGTAAGCACACTTCTTACAGAGTAAGAGCTACAGAGATGTATCAAATAGTTTTATTGTTTAGATTATGGAGGCATAAATGAAGAGATGTTTGAATCTCAGATTTAACTCTCTAATTATTTTTGGAAAATGTAGTTTGTAGGCGAAGTGTTTGACAAAATGTCGATCAGGAAAAATGATTGTATAAAGATATAAGTTCAATTTGGGTATGGATGTAGTCATGGGAAGGCTATTTCATAAGAGAATAATTTTTATGGCTTGAATATCAGAAAAGTTCTTTAAAATTCTTTATAACTTGAGAAGAAAGAGGGTGGTAGCCTTGACTTGATAAAACTGATGAGTGCATAATTACCAACATTTGAAAGAAAATGCTACATACCAAAAATTGAGATGTATCAAATAGTTTTATTGTTATGAAAACTTCTTATAGAGCTAGAGCTACAAATGAAGAGACATGGAAGATGGACAAACACCTGACATATACAAAGAATAAATTAGAGGCATGAATATCAGTGTAGAAGAGACATAATCTAATGAGCATAGAAAGAGAATGGATTAATTAGTGCTTGTAGAAATATAAGGAACTTCAATATAGAGGTGGAAAGTTGTAAGATAATGAGAGGTGTTGAAAGCTCAAGAGGAGAAAAATCAATAG
The DNA here is from genome assembly GCA_032191745.1 of Picea mariana. Taxonomy (NCBI): domain Eukaryota; kingdom Viridiplantae; phylum Streptophyta; class Pinopsida; order Pinales; family Pinaceae; genus Picea; species Picea mariana. The sequence continues at coordinate 3,959 of JASDQU010322736.1, read as the reverse complement.
AACACTCAACTACTATAGATCTTTAATCATTTGCAAAAGCAAATGAAGAATGGATTACACTCAAGGTATGAGGCAACCATTCAAGAAGAGAAAACCATGGAAGATCCAATCACTCAAGTGCTACCCAAACACAAAGGCAAAATTACTCATGAGCGCATTCACCAAGGAATCCATATGCATCTGAAGAATAATAGAGTAGCCCAAAAGTGTCATCATTCAGACAGCAAAGGAGAAGGTATGGTAAAAAACAATTGCAAGGAGAGTTTAATAAGAGAAAGCCACCAAATTTTGATGGTAAAAACAAGATGAGAGAGGATACTAAAGTTTGGTCACTAGTAAAAAGGAAGTGATTTCAACTATGTAACTATTCATCCAATCTAGAAGCCAAAATTGCTATATACAATCTATATAGAAAATATTTTATTCGGTGGGACCAATTGATGCAAGTTAAGAACATAAATGAGAGGAGAATTTATTGGAAGCATTTCCAGTAGCAAAATATTTCTAAGCACTACTATGATAAGAAGATGCAAGAATTTTTCAAACTCAACTTGATAAATATGACTATCAAAGAATATGAAAATAATTTTTTTAGTTGTTGAAGTATGTTAGCTATATTAAATATGAGAAGGAAAAGATATTGAGGTTCCTAAGCATTCTACAAAGATAAAATTTTGTTTGATCAATCTAAGACTATTGAAGAAACAATCAAGAAGGAAAAATATTGATATGACTAGAGAAAAGGAGAAGTGTATTTTCTGAAGTCTTGGAGAGATAAGAAAAAGGACAAGCAAGATCAAAGAAAGAAGGGATTTCAACCTCCTTTTTTCAAAAACAATCATAATTTATATCAGTAGAGCCAACTAGTTCAAAGTGGATCTAAGATGGTAGAATCCTTAGGAAAAAGGGTAAGACAACCAATAAAATGTTGAGGATGTGAATAAAACTATTTGTATACATATTTCCCTCAAAATAAAGGTACAATGAGTAACATACACAATATACAAGAAGCAACTATAGTTGAAGATATGGTCCATAATGTCCCAATATTATATGTTTCACTGGGAAATCAATATGTAGACCATCAATATCACATGGTTGAGGTTGAAAATAAGATTACCAATCAACCTATTGCAATTTTGATTGATTCAGGAGAAAGACATAGTTAAATTGTCGTTGATTTGGTTGAAATATTTCATTTGAAAAGAAGTATAATAAATCTTAGTTGGTTCAAATTATCTACTGGAACTAAAAAGAAAATTAATGAGATTGTCAAAGGTTGCCCATCAAATATGTATGGTGTTAACACTATTGCATACCTGGACATAATACCACTTGGATCATATGATTTTTTTATTTGAATGGATTGGTTTGATGCACATAATGTTATCCTAGATTATCATAATAAGACTTTCACTTGTTTTGATTAAGGAAAGTAGAGAATGGTGAAAGACATTCCCAAATCCATTTACATAAGGGATATTTCATCCTTACAATTGAAGAGATGCTTTAGGAAAGGGTTTTAGTTGTATGCAACTGATGTGGAGGAGCTAGGGGAGTACATAATCCCAAATATCAAGGACTTTCCAATGTTACAGAAGTATGCATATGTATTTCGGGAGATACCAGGTCTACCACCTATTAGCACTCTGTAAATTTTGTTCGGCTAATAGACAAACAACAGAGGTAACTGTTTCAACTTACTTTAGAGCTGGGCACTAGCCTTCTCAACTCAGAGAGGGCTCTCTCATGCCACTTGATATATCTTTGGAAATCAATGGTTAGATTCATATTGTTTTGGGGGTTTTTATAAATTTTGTTGGCAAAGAAGGGGAGGGACTCTTAGGGATATCGAGTCGAAATTATGAAAGTGAAGGAAAATAATGTCTGGCTGGTATAACTCTCCAAAGGATAAAGGCTAAATGAGGCAATGAATCTGAGTTATTAATTGAGTTTAAGCAGGGTGTAAGAAGAAAGAGAAAACAAATAACTGCATCAGATCATTACTGAAATGAATTCTAAATTAGTTAAGAGGAAATTCACACAGTTTAAATTGCTTAAGCCGAGAGCATCACAAGATGAATTTTGAGCGTTTAACTATCCAATTTAAATAGAAGATAGTGCAAATGGAAATAAATAATCATAGGAAATACATATGATGAGAGAATACAAAACTCATATTACCACCATTAGAATCTTTTCATAGAGACTTCAAAAGATTCTACATGTATATTCAATTCAGATCTAGAAAATTACAATAGATTTTATACGAAACAAAAGGGTGCGCTTGCACTTCTACCAACATTAATTCATTCATAATTTCTAGTACTTATACAATTCAATTACAATGGCTGAAACCAAAATGTTTGAGCTTCTAAAACTGACTATAATAATTTCAACTGACAGTCTCAGCATATGAACTGATTTACAATGATTAAACAAAAAACGTTTTGTAGACTAGGGACGAATCTCTCTGACTATTTGGCTTCCTTTGCACCATTTTTCTTGTTGTGATTCCCTGTCGAACTTTCCAGTTTGGTGACACCTGGAGGTTACTTACTGGTCCCTGGAAAACTACATTTTGTTTTGCCTAACCGTACGATCTCCTTCCACTGTGAGTCAGAAGGAATCTCGTAATTCATCATCTCCTTTATCAGAATCTCCAGGTCAATGCAGGTAGCGTAAGAAATAGTTGGAAACCCGGTCTTCACTGCCTTGAACTGATTCAAAATCTCAATGTCTGCAGCCAAATATTATACGAAACTAGGCCCCTTCAGGTTCTCTTCCAGGCCTTCAAATTTTGAATGATCCATTCTGCACTGAGTGAGGAGAGAATTGTATTCCTCTTGATTGTATAATTTCCCTTTACAATCCCAAAATGGTAGGAGGCCATTGATAAACAATTGCTCAAATGTATCTCTAAAATCTTGTATGCTTTGTTCTATTTGCACAACTTTGGTTTGAACCGATTTGAGAAAATTGTGTTTAGCGATGATCCTCCTGGCCCAAATGATCAGTGCAATTCTGTCCTTTACCCTAATGGTCTGAAGATCTGCACTGGGCACACAATTCAACAAATCAATAGCATTTTGGGCGCATTCCGAGGGTTTTTTTGCCAATATTTTATTAATAACAAAACACCTGTTTCGAGCATTGATTGTTGGAAGATTGGTTGTTGTCATTGATATCAACCCTAGTCATGGGTTTTGGACCACAAGATTGATAAAGGTATTTTGACATGAAGAACAATGCACATACATATACAACACCCATGAATGGATAGTATACATCATGTTGTTTTCGATGGTATGTGGCATGTCACGTGGATCCTCATGGTTGAGGAGAAATGAATTTTTGAAGATGACAAAGTGAATTGAAGAAAAAAGTACATGTAGGCCCTGAAGATAATTAAAGAAAAGAATTACAAAATAAGAAAGTGTCAGGTCGACCCTAATGTTAAAAGGAAGTGACATAAATGGTACAAATAAACATCATTATACATTCATTTGATACAAGTCGAATTTCAGAGGAAATAAGAAGAAAAGAAGGACGGATTTCAAGGGAGGATGAAGTCTTTTGGTGATGTGTTTTAAGGTATGTTATTTTCAGGTCATCTTACCATTTTTGCTATAAAGTTTTTTCTAGAATGATTCAGATGGTGAAATCGCTATGGTATTGAGAAGACATATCAAGGTACCTCTGGTAAAACGTTTAGCTCTTGATTCGATACAATTATGGATATACACTCTGTGGAAGATAGGGTTTGTGACTAGTCCTGAAGCTAGTCAATAAACAGTTGTTCCGGGTAAAACAGTCATAACTTCTTCATCGAGAATCCAAATGAAGTGGGACAAATTTCATTGGAAAGAGTACAGACTTTGGTTTATTTTGTGTGAGTTTCAAAATTGGATGTTAATTATTGAGCACGGGGCATTATGTGCAAGTTCACTCTCCTGAAT
>JASDQU010322735.1:0-12917 GCA_032191745.1 Picea mariana | reverse complement strand
AGATAGAATAAATGGATAGTTAGATATAATAAATGGGCTTTCTAGAAGATACATTCTCTATAATGTAACTACGGGATAGAGAATGCTATATAAGGAAGTGTAAGCAATGCAACTGGCATGGTGAAGAATATTTTTGATGTACAAGCAAGTATTTATTGAGGAGTTTTATCCTTCTGGAAGGATTAATATATGGCATTACCCTACCTCAAGGTTTTTCCACATCTTGTTTTCAATATTGTTGTGAATGGTTTTGGTGTTTATTCATGTTATTGTCTGAGCATATTTCTAGATTTAGTATTAGTATACAACTAATGAAAAAAAAAACTAAGCGATAGAGAAATTTATATGTCCTACTCCGATACCATATTGTGAATCGAGACTAACCATGAACATACACGATCTTAAACTCCATACAAAACAGACTAGGTATAGAAAGGAAATATGTTTTATATCATATGATTAATTACAAGTGTTATCACCTACTAATTTGTATTAATTTTTCCTAAAGCGTCTTGTCCTTGTGCCATTTTTCCACTCAGACTTTCAAATTTTTTCACCAGCTCCGTCAAGCTCCCATCACCTAAAGCTTTTACCCAATGGATCATCCAACACAGTGATCTACTCCCCGAGTCAAAAGTTGGAAAATATCCCAAGCCTATACTTAGCCTTAATTCTTATCTAAATCCCTTAGTTCCATCACTTCATACATTTTTACCCTTATTTTTGTATTCCCATTGAAAATAAAAAATATTCCATTTACTAAGCACCCTTATCCTATCCACAAAGTCATGTGTTAAGCCTCATATGCCCAAAGTCCTTCCAAAATAGAAAAAATGGGTTTTTTATTATTAATATAAATATTTGTATATTTATACTAATATTTAATCCACTATTTAATTTATGAAGTCACGTCAAATCATGGCCATGAATCTCAATTTATAATGTGGAAAATTCAAAGGTTGGATGGAGGGTGCACATACATACACGTGTTTTTACATGGAGCACATCAGAGATAAAAGTAGTTTGAATTAAACCACTCTAGCCCAAGCCCGATATAATAAATGCACCATTTATCATATGTTTTATGTGCAACATTTTTCCAGAATTGTATTTCAACAAAAATATTTGAATTTCTAATAAATGAGATTCATCCTCACGGTGAAAAGGTTTTATAGAGGTAAGATTTAAATTTTACAAATCAAGGAGACTAATGTTTATTTCCATGGAAAATAATTAAATGGAAGATGTAAGTGAACAGATGGATAATTTTCATCCAAAGGTTTTACAGAAGTAAAATAAGAAGATAAAAGGTATTTTGCCAAATGCGGTAAATTGGAAAAACATTACACAGTAAATGAATGTTTTTCCACAGTGAAATAATAAATTGGAAAAACATTACACAATAAATGTTTTTCACAGGGAAATGGTAAAAGTAAATGTTTTTACAATGAAATGGTGAATTGGGAAAACAAGACATGGTCTTAAAAACCACAGGCATGAATTAAATTATGGAAATTTAATTCTACAGGATAGAAAATTATTTGGGGATTATTTTTATTTCAAATATATTATTTTCAAATGTTTAATGAGAATATGGATAAATGAAATTATATTTGAAGGATTATGAGTGACATTTCAAAGAGAACGTGGAAGAGGAAGGAGCTGGAGCATCAGAGGAATCTGCAGGGATCATAAAACATTTTTTTCTAAAAACTGTCATTTGTAATCATTGTAGAAGCTGAAATGTTTCATTTCAGTTATTGTAACCGGTTGCACTTTGAAGGAACTCGAATTGTATAAGTGTTAGAGGTTGTGAGTGTATTAATGGCGGTATGAAGTGAAAGGGCACAATTATGGTGTTTCTAGACTCTATTGTAATTTTTCTGGGACTGGATTGAATACATATGCAAAAACATTTTGAATTGTTTATGAAAAGATTCTAATGGCTATGATATGAATTTTGTTCTCCTTCATTGTTTGTATTTCCTATGTTCTTTAATTCCATTTGCATTTTCTTATGTTTATATTGGAGAGTTAAAGGCCCAGAATTCATCTTATGATGCTCTTGGCTTAAGCAATTTAAACTGTGTAATTGTCTTTTTAACTAATTCAGAATTCATTTTATTAATGCTCTTATGTAGTTACTTGTTTTTCCCCTTTCCTCTTACACTCTACAAATCTCAATTCACAACTCAGATTCATTGCCTCATTTATCCTTTATCCTCTTGAGAGTTCTACTTGTTGATCATTATTTTCATTCATTTTTAGAAATTGTGACTCCATAGCCCTGTGTGTTCCTCCCTTCATTGCCAACAACTTTATTAAAAACCCCCAAAACAAACCAAATCTAGCCATCGATTTCCATAGATATATCAAGTGACAAGAAAGATCCCTCTCTGAGTTGAGCAGGCTAGTTCCTCAACTCTAAAATTGGTTGAAATAGTTACCTATGTCATTTTTCTATTCAGTCAGACAAAATTTACAGAGTGCTAACATTCTGGCGTCGTTGTCGAGGACGAAATACTCAAAATATCACTAGGATCCATTTTCTCCCATGTTGTCACACATTCGAGAACATTTACAAATTCAATCCTCACTCTCATTAATAAATCATATCCTATGTCTCTCTTCTAGAAACCAACAAAACATAGGAAAATACAAATAATTCAAGCATAGGGAACCCACTCCCTAGGAAATGAAAGAACCCCCTAAGTCTCATCAAATGTACAATATTTCGGAAGATGGATGCTCTTGCATCAGACTCCCCAGGAACAAATTATCCATGATCTCCTGATCATGGGTTCTTTATGCTATATTCCTCATGGATACATAATCTTGTGTTGTAATTGTCCATTTGACTTGCTACTTTATTGTTGTCATGTTGGTGTTGCAGTTGCTTTCATTTCTCCAGGTCTCCATATTTTATGTTGTTGTTGTCCATCTTCCTTGCTAATGCAAATTATTTCAGTCAGCTACAATCTGTTGTTGGTTGTCCTCCTCTTCCTGGAGTATTTTCTTTTGGATTTTTTCCTCATTCACATCCATAACATATCAATTTCATCATCCAACTCTGTCCTTGGCTGAATGTCACTTCTCCTCTGTTGTTGTGCATACTTTAAAACCTCTTCCTCATTGTCTTTCAAAACAATCTATTCTTCCTCCAGCTATGAGTTTACATCTTGAATATGCAGTCTTTGGCTCACTATCCTCTCTTCCAATAATTTCAATTCTTCATACAATTCAACAAAATTATTATGAATTGTATCCTCCATGCAATATTAATATTTTGGGTCTTTTGTCATCCATTCTTCCAAAGTTTCTATCTCTTCTTATGTATATATTTCCTCTGACAAAAGACTGTCTTCCAACACTCCAATGGTTGAAAAATCCTCAAACACATCTCCATGAGGTGAATTTCCATCTTATGTACCTACATAAATTTTGAAAGATAATGTTGGTTCACTCTTATTTTGAACATAATTTAAACTCTGTTCAACTTCAACCTCCTCATATTCAGAAAAATATTGAACTTTTTTGGATGTCAAAATCATCATGTATTCTCGCATGCACTGAAATGTTTCTTCAGATTGTTCTTTTGCTGAAAATTTTTCTCCAACTAATTTTTCTCATTGTCCTGATGATTATTAAAAGTCTTCAATTGGTTTTATTTATCATCTTATCTTGTTACAATAGTTTCCTCATCATCTCCAAGGTATACAAATATATGTTCAACCAAAAAATTCTCTAATCTATCCATCTTCTCTAAGATCTTAATTTATTTATCAATATCCATCAACACATCATCCAATTGATGTTCATCACCTGCCAAATATGAAAACATACACAAAATGTCAAAATTAAAAATATAAGGCTCTTCATTTGATGCCTCAACCATCCTATCTCCATGTTGATCTAAACTAGTCCAATAGTTTATGATATTGTTTAGAAATCTCTCCTCAACATCCTCATCTTCATCTTCCCCAAGGATAATTCCTTGTCCACATTCACATACAAAAATATCCATTCCATAATCATCTGCTATGGGTTCTTCTGTTAAGAACCAAATAACAAAATAGCATAAAAAAAAACCTCAGAATAAGTACCCAACTCCTTCAAAAAGAGAGAATTTCAGATAATAAGCCTCTTTGAGGGGGAAACCTCCTTATACAAAACATAAATTTCCAAATACAATATGATTCTAAACGAAAAGGTATCCTTGGTATATATAGGAGACTAGGAGGTACAATTACAACTAATGGATCCAAGCCAACATAAATAAAACAACATTACTAATGTAAGATGCCGCAATTAAGGGGTAATGTGCCACTATTTAGGGCTTAACATGCCCCTCCTCTTTAGACAAGTGTTGTCCGCGGCACTTGAATAATTATGGATGTTTTTCTATAAAAGACTCATCTTCCCAAGTGAAATATTCCACAGGTAGTTTCCTCCACTTAATGAGATACTCTAAAATGGATCTATTCCTCAGCTGGAGAATTCTTGTGTCAGTGATAGCTTCAAGCTCCAATATGATTTTTCCTTCCTCGTCAAGTTATGGAAATATAGTTTTTAATAGTATCTTGTCACCTATAACCTTATTTAAGCATGAAACATGGAAAATTGGGTGTACTCATGAAGATGCAGGCAACTCCAACTTGTATGCCATATTACCAATATTTTGCAACACCTTATAAGGGCCATAGTACTTTGGTGATAATTTATTATCCTTCTTATCTTGCTTGAGGGAAATCTATTTGTATGGTTGCAGTCTTAAAAATACCCAATCCCCTACTTCAAAAAGTATTTCACTACGATGTTGATCTTCTTGTTATTTCATGCGATTTTGTGCCATGGTCAGGTTGTCCTTTAAGAGTTGGAGAACTTGTTGTTGATGCTCGATGTGATCGTCCACTGCTTGAAACTTAGATTTTTATTTTAGAGAAGAAGTGATGGAAGGAGGGTGGTATCCATAGAGTGCCATAAATGGTGTCATTTTGTTGCAGTATGAAAGGAAGTGTTATACCACCATTCTGCGAAGGGTAACCATTTGAACCATTTTGTTTGTTTATCATAGACAAAGCAACGAAGGTAGCCTTCCAGACATTTGTTCACTATCTCAGTTTGTCCATCAAATTGAGGATGATAGGATGATTTATGAGCCAATTGAGTACCCAAACAAGAAAATAATTTTGTCCAAAAATTTCTAGTGAATATGGGATATCTGTCACTTACAATAATATTTGGTCTTCCATGTAGATTTTGAACTGTCTCCATGAATGCGGTGGAAACTATATTGGATTTGAAAGGATGAGAGAGTGCACAAAAGTGTTTGTACTTGGTCAGTCTATCAACAATCACCATGATGACACTCTTTCCTTCAAACTTCAGTAACCCTGTGATGAAATCCATGGAAACCTCCTCTTAATGCTTACTTGGGATGGCTAGTGGTTGTAAAAGATCTGGGGTATTAATTTTTTGCACCTTATTTTTTTGGCAAACCAAACATTCTTCCACAAACTTTGAACATCATTTTTAAGGCCATCCAAAAAAAATTCCTTATTGACCCTATGGTAGGTTTTCAAAAATCCTGAATTCCCTCCTACAGGAGAGGTGTGAAATTCCAATAGTACATTTTCTTTGATTTGGGAGTTCTTAAATAAATATAAGTGATCTTTGTACCATAGTGAATCATTTTTCCATGTAAATGTATATGATGCACTGGAATCCTATTGCAACCTTTGAATGGGAGTCCACAAGTTTTCATCATTCTTTCATTCATCCATCGCTTCTATTATCCAATCGGGTTGGATGATCGACATAGCACAGAGAAAGGCCTCAACATTTTCGTCCTTTATTGAGAGTGCATCTACCACAAAACTTTTCTTCCCTTTTTTATAGATGATTTCAAAATCATAACCCAACATATTGGTCACCCATTTTTGTTGTTCTTCTCAAGATAGTCTTTGTTAAAAGAAGTATTTAAGACTATCATGATATTTTTTGACCTTGAAGTGCCTGTTTATTAGGTAAGGATGCCATTTCTTCAATGCATGTAGTATTTCCATCATTTCCTTCTCATAAATTGGTTTGTGTAAGTAATTTCCCTTGAGTTTTCAACTTTCAAAAGAAAGGGGCCTTTCTTCTTGCATTAGAACAACACCAATGGAATTTCCTGAGGCATCACATTCCACAATAAAGGTTTTTTTGAAGTCTGGTGTGGTCAATACAAGAGCTTTGCACATAACCTCTTTAAGATATTCAAAAGATTGAGTTTCCTCTGGAGTCCATGATAATGCATCTTTCTTATTTAATTTCATTAAAGGTGTTGTTATTCTTCCATAGTTCTGAACAAACTTGCAGTAATAACCAGTCAAACCCAAAAATCCTCTAATATTCTTCAATGTTTTGGGAATCGGTCAGTCCATCATGGCCTTAATATTGTTAAGGTCTACCTTGACACCTTCATGAGATACAATATGACCCAGATACTCTATCTTCTTCACCCCAAAGAAACATTTGGATGGTTTGGCATATAGTTGTTTCTCCTTTAGTAGTAGTAGCACATTATCAACATGTCGCACACGATCCTCCCAAGACTTGCTATAAATTAATATATAATAAAAAAATACTAACAAAAATTTTAGAAGGAAGGGCTTGAAAATGGAATTCGTCAACCCATGGAATGTGAAAGGTGCATTCATACAGACAAAAGTCATGACCAAAAATTCATAATGGCCTTCATGAGTTCACAATGTTGTTTTTGGGATATCCGCTTCCTTCATTCTAATATGATGATGCCATGAAGGAAGATCCAACTTTGTGAAATAGATTTCTCTATGTAATTCATGTAACAATTCATCAATGATGGGAATGGGAAACTTTTCTTTAATAGTGATTTTGTCGATCTCTCTATAATCTGGACACATATGGCACGATCCCTCTTTCTTGAGTAACATTACCACCAGTACAGAGTAAGATATTTGGCTAGGTCTAATAATGCCAACCTCTAGCATTTCTTTAACTATACTCTCAATTTCACTATTCTAGGCATAAGGTTATTTGTAAGGCCTGATGTTAGGAGGAACACTCCCAGGAATTAGGTGAATATCATGATCATGATTTTGAGTGGGTGGAAGACATTTTGGAATATCTTCAAATACTTTGGAATTCTTATCAATGATCCCTTGGATATATAGGGGAATAGATGACTTAGATGTTTGAACATCTAGTGGGAATAATTGTACAATTACACCATGATTTCCCCTTTTCAATAATGTTTTCATTCCATTAGATCTTATCACCTTATTGGGTTTCCATGTGATACCCCTTAACTTAATTTATTTTCCTTCCAATGAAAATTTCATGAAAATTTCTTGAAAATTAAAAGCCATTGTTCCTAATGATTGCAACCATTGGACACCTAGTACGACATCAACACCACCCATGGGTATAGAAATCATTGGACTATTCATTACATATTCTCCCATAGTAATATTGATCTTATTTCATTTTTATGAGAATTGATAGTTCCTCCATTTACAATCATTACTTGAAACTCTAGCGCTAGATATATAAACCAATTGAGATATTTGGATAATTTATAGTGAATGAAATTATGACTACTACCATAATCAATTAGGACTATTACCCTTTTATTTTTGATATATCCTTCAATCTTGAGGGTTTGAGGAGTGATAATTCCATCAAATGCAATACATGATATCGCGAGAGTCAACTCTTTAGAAGAAATCTCTTCTACGTTTTCATCTTGAGATGCCTCTTGTTCTTGTTCTTGTTCTTCTTCCTCTTCACAATCTATGTAGAATAATTTCTTCTCACCACACTTATGTCCCTTACTGTACTTGTTGTCACAATTAAAGCATGAGCCTTTTTCTTTTCTTTCCTCCAATTGTTGAGGTGTCAACCTTGTAGGTTGAGGTTTTTTAGAAGAAGGAACATTATTCTCTCGATATATGTTAGGAGTGGTCCTTCTAGTAGCCATAGCCATATTTTTACTTTCAACATTCCTCACCACCTTGAATGCATTCTCCAATTATTTGGGTTCCCAAAGGAGAACCTCATGTTGAATGTTATTCTCTAAAGTTCCTATGAATACATCAATCAAGTGCTAATTTGGAATATCGATTACCTTTATATTCAAACATTGGAAGTTCTCAATGTGGTCTGCAACTGAACCCTTTTGCTTGAGATTTATCAATTGGATAAAAAAAGTATTTTTGCTTGCATCCTCATAGTGTGCTATCATTTCTTCCATGAAAATTTTCCAAGTGAGCAGTGATTTGTGAGAGAAAATCCATCGATACCACACAAATTGATTGGGTTATAAATATAAAGAAGCAATTCATACCTTTTGTGTATGTGGAACATCATATATATCAAAGAATTGCTCTATCTGAATTATCCATGCAATTGGATCCTCTCCATCAAACTTCCTCATATTGATCTTAGGAAAGTGGTTGGTCTTCAACCCAAAGTTTGAGTTTCTCCATTCTCGATTCATCTTCCTTGTTTCCTCATTATGAATTTCATGGGATACATTTTCACTTTTAGGTGTCCTCTCTATTAGGAAACTTTTCAATCCTTCCATGATCTCCCTTTTTAAACCATCCATATTAGTATCCATTATTGCCTCCAACTTAACTTTAGTTGAATCCATCATCCCTTGTAGTTCATATTTTGTTAATATCTTATTTTGTAAATCATTTATGTCCCTGCATATTTATTCACCTTTATCAAGAGTCCAAGTAGGACTATCTGCAGGCTTATTTGGTGTACAAGTTCCCTTTTTTGGTGGCATGTTGGCCAAGTATCACTTTTAAATCTTCATTTCGAGGTAGTTCTGATAGAAGATATTTCTTCTGTTGTATCTCCAACATTTCGACCCTTCTACGTCTGAAAATTTATTTTTGTAGTTCTTTGATATGTCTTCACTACAATGCCATGGGTCTGATCAAAATTGGATGTGCCAAGAAGAATTTATGGTAACTTCCCCACAACTTGCTGATTTTTGTCCCTTCTAGGAGAGCGTACTTGTAAATCATGCCAAGATCAGAATATATGATATTTGATTTTGAAAATTGTACCAAAAATACTAGAGACTGTACAGTATCTAATGCATCTAGTATTACTTAATTTTGATACTCATTGAAGAAGATATAACTATTTTACCCAGAAGACCCACTTGAGACTAGTTAATATGACTAGTGAAACACCCTATCTTGCACAGGGTGTATCTACAAAAATAGGATGAACCAGAAGAGGAAAGTTTCATCACAACTACCTTGATAATTTATATGAATAGACTAAATATTTTAGGGTCTGAAACATTACAGAAAACATTTTATAGAGAAAATTCCTCGATGACTAAATTCAGGATGATTCCAAAACCCTATCTTACGTAGGCTATATCTCCGAAAGTATAAGGCCTCGGGAGCTAAAATTTGAACCGCACATACCTTGATCTGTCTACTAAATATAATCCAAGGGGTTCCTTATGAAATGTTGTACAAAAAAATTTATAGTGAAAATTACAAGATGTCTCAGATGTAGCAGCGAAACCCCAAGACCTTGTTCTTTGATACCAAATGTTAAGAACCAAATATCAAAATAGCATAAAGAAACATAAGAATAAGTACTCAACACCTTGAAAAAGAGAGAATTTTAGATAATAATCTTCTTTTAGGAGAGAACCTCCTTATACACCACATAAATTTACAAATACAATATGATTCCAAATGAAAAGGTCTCCTTGGTATTTATAGGAGACTAGGAGGTACAATTACAATTAATGGACCCAAGTCGACATAAATAAAATAAAATTACTATTTTAATATGCCCTAATTAATGGGTAATTTTCCACTATTTAGGGATTAACATCTTCCTACACTCTGGCAAACATACGTTTCCTTAGCTTCACTTGTAGTGAATGCCATATTATATTCTTCTTCATTGTCTAGCCACACCTCTAGTCTTCCCCATATTCTTGTAGTTATTCCTATAGTACACTAAGATGTACTTTTATCTAAGCCATCTCTCTCTCAAACTCTTCATTACTCAGCTTCCTTATGCCAACATCTTTGGAATTCTCCTTCTTCTAGTTGTGACCTTTCCCTGAACCTTGTAAATGACCTTCAATAGTCACCTTTTCCTCTTTCCTTGGTGGAATCTCCTTTTCCACTTGTGAGCTACAAAAATCCTTCCTCATCTCTTTAAAAAGTCTGCTACTTGTCACCAGTACCAAGCCATCTCCTTGGCATCTCTTAGTTCTCTACAGTAGAACCTTTTCTTGAACATTCATACTCCTTAGCTTCCAAACCTATGTAGACTTTTGTTCTTGAACTGCTCACCTCTCTAGAGAACTTCACTGTCATCTTCTTCTTTAGCAATTCAATTTGTTGTCTAGGGTTATGTCAGAAATTTCCCTCAGTTGAGAGATTTTATTTCTCCTTTTTTCTCTATCATAGCTTCACCGATGTAATGGCTTCTATCCACCATCCTTTCTCTACTACAATTCCTTCTTGTCTTCTTCAACCTACAAACACAAAAACGTTTCTACTAGAGTTAGCATAAAAACATCATATCATTCCTTAGAAGATATGTCCCAAGATTGTATCTCCAATATTCTTCCCTTGATCCATTTTCTGAATCAATTCCTTTCAAGAGTACACTTGATCTCAACTTTATTTAAAGAAAACATCTCTCAAACAACATACCAACTCCTTCAACCTTCTACAATATTCTATTCATTGTTCTTTTTCTCTCATTAAATCTTCTCCTATAGTAATTTTTGTAATAATGATATGAGAAATCTCCATTTCTATGTCTCCTTTTCCAATTCCAAAGAACATATCATTTTCACCCCGAAGTGTTTACGCACTCTTATATAAAAATGATGACCTAACCTAGATCAAACCTCATAGTTAGGCAACTCACATATTTTCCATCTTCTCTATAAGTCCTCCAAGGCACCTCCCAAGGATATTTGTAGTATAACTTTTCTCTTTATAGTCTATACATGGAATAAAACCTTCTCTACACAATGTCCTTCAATATTAGATCATGTTTATTTCTAAATTGATCACATGAAATGGATCAATTTAGTTTCTCGTTTCCTCTGAAGTGTTCACCGTAGCTTCTTTTCTTCTATTAGAACCTAGATGTTGTGACCAAAGGTTTATAAATAGGTGAAAAATCCTTTTCTTGCATATGAACCAAACCTCGTGACCAAGGATATTCCATTTAAACGCTTAACATTGACAACGCTTACTTGTCTCTCCCCTCTTCCATGTGACCCAAAACTTGGATCACGACCTAAATCCAAAGTTGCCAATACAAATAATATTAACCCAAGGCTCGTTTCTTCCACCATATGACTGATGGTTGTGACCAGTAGCTTAACCCAAAAAGGTGCTTATCCTATTATTTCATCCCTAACCAGATCAATGATCATGTCTTAATCAAATGATGCAATGAACGACTTTCGTTCATTTTGTGGAAGTTTGATCCTTCATTCAAATCCCAAGTAGAAACCCCTGAAATACACCATTTGTTGACACATGTCACATTCACCTACATTCTATATTATTTCCCAATCCAACTCCTTGTTATCTTATGCGCAACTCTGAATGTGAAATGACTTTCTATCATTGATTTATCCTCTTGATCAAGATCTGACGGTTATAGTTGATCCACAATATGATGATCTGGATTTATTTGGATTAAGATCCAATGTTTCTTGTGTATATTTTTCAACTTGACAGTGGTTATGTGGCTCGTCTCCTATACAACAATTATAAAACATCAAATAACCAATGGTTGTTGTATCTTGTCCTTGGCCTGATGGATCTGTAACTTTTGCTTCTAAAACAACAAACCTTAGGATCATTGACCCTTACGGTAGTCAACAATAACTTTATTTATCATGATCTCCTCCTAAGAGTATTCTTAACCAAGCTCTTATGTATTGACCTTTAAACTTATAAATTTACCTGAGATTTATAACCACACAAATTGTCTAGTATGTAGAGACATGTATTGTCATACAATGAATAAGGTTCCACTTACATACTCATATTCACACCATCAAATGGATACTACTCGAAACAAAGTATTTATCTTCTATATTGATAAAAAAAACACACACAATTTACTTAGTTTACAATAAGCTTCTTTCTTTCCTTCTTGGCCTAATCCCCTCAACAGGCCTCTCCCTCTCTTTTTGGACTAATTCTTCATTCAACTGGACACCTATTTCTTGGCTTGATTTCTTATCTTGATGGCCAAGCCCTATTGCCTTGATGCTTACAATATTTCTACAAAAGGATCCTAAACTAGAATTAGTTCAGATCCAAAATAATCTCAACAATAAATCTCTATGGATACTCTAGATCCACAAATCACTCAACACTTTCCTAAGGGTCTCCTTATATCCACAAATTACTCAAAATATCACTAGGATCCCTCTTCTCTCGTGTTCTCACACATTCAAGAACAACTACAAATTCAATCCTCGCTCTCATTAATAAATCCTATCCTTTGTCTCTCCTCTAGAAACTAATAAGCATAGGAAAATACAAATAATTCAAGCATAGGGAACCCACTCCCTAGGAAATGAAATGCCCCCCTAAGTCTCATAAAATGTACAATATTTTGGAAGTAGTATGCTCCTTCATTAGACTCCGTAGGAAAAAATTATCGATGATCTCCTGATCATGGGTTCCTTCTATTGTATTCCTTTTGGATCCAAAATCTTGTGTTGTAATTGTTGAAATAATGTAACTGCGAAGGGCATTCTTATTATTTTGTTATTGGATTAAATCCCCATTGTGGATTAATCATGTCATTATTATTATTTTTATTATTAGGTTAAATCCCCATTGAGGATTAACCAAGTCGGT
>JASDQU010322733.1:2829-13143 GCA_032191745.1 Picea mariana | reverse complement strand
GAAAGAGCTTCTCACAGAGTTGGAGAAGGATGAAGATCCACAATTCTTTGTTGTCAGGAAACCAAGAATTGTCCTAACAAGCACAAGAGTGGATGACTTCCCAGAGGAGATTCAGCAACTACTGGGAGAGTTCGTTGATATCATCATGGACGAACTACCTCGTTCGTTGCCACCGATGAGGAGTGTGAGTCACCACATTGACCTCATACCCAGAGCAAGTTTTCCAAATAAGGCAGCGTACAGGTTGACACCTCAGGAGAACGAGGAGGTCAAAAGGCAGGTTCAGGATCTGCAGCATAAAGGACTAGTGAGGGAGAGTCTTAGTCCATGTGCCGTTCCAACGGTACTGAGTCCGAAGAAGGATGGAGGCTGGAGAATGTGCACAGACTCTAGGGCCATAAACAAGATCACCATCAGGTACATATTTCCATTGTCGAGAATGGACGACTTGATGGATTGCCTAAGTGGGGCAGATTATTTTTCAAAGATAGATCTCAAGAGCGGATATCATCAGATCCGGATGAGAGAGGGAGATGAGTGGAAGACAACATTCAAAACAAACGAGGGTTTGTACGAATGGCTGGTTATGCCGTTTGGGTTGACAAACGCGCCAAGCACTTTTATGAGGCTAATGAATGAAGTCCTGCAGGAATTCATTGGCAAATTTGTGGTTGTATACCCGGATGATATACTGATCTTCAGTAAAACCAGGGAAGAACACTTGAGGCATTTGGCCATAGTGATGAGAAGATTGCAGCAGGAGAAGTTGCTGATCAATTTGAAGAAGTGCTCATTTATGCAGACAGAACTCATTTATTTGGGTTTTGTGATTTCGGCGAATGAATTGAAGATGGATCCTGAGAAGGTGAACGTAATTAGGAATTGGCCATTGCCAAGGAATGTTTTTGAGGTAAGGAGCTTCCATGGATTGGCAAGCTTCTACAGAAAATTCATTCGGAATTTTAGTGGAATCAGTGCCGCAATGATGGACACTGTGAAGAAGTGGCATAAAGTTTTCCATTGGACAACGGAGGCTGAAAGAAGCTTCAATTTGTTGAAGCAAAAGATCACCGAGCAGCCAGTGTTAGTGCTGCCTGATTTTCAGAAAACATTCCAGGTGAAGTGTGACGCTAGTGGGTATGTTGTTGGAGGAGTTCTGAGTCAGGATGATAGACCTGTGGCATATTACAGCGAGAAGTTGGATGATGCGAAACTGAAGTACTCCACGTACGACAAAGAATTCTATGCCATTGTCCAGGCATTGAAGAAGTGGAGGCATTATCTCATACCCAAAGAATTTGTGCTGTATAGTGATAATCATGCACTGTAATTCGTGAGTCAGCAGGAGAAGCTGAACTAGAAGCATGCAAAATGGGTAGAATACATACAGAATTTCACCTTCGTGATCAAGCATATTTCGGGGACTACGAACAAGGTAGCTGACGCCTTGAGCAGGAAATGCTTGTTACTGCAGGAGTTTAGGGTCAAAACCTTGGGTTTTGAAAATCTGAAGGATATGTATTCAGGCGATCCAGACTTCGGCGAGGCATATGAAGCAGCCGAGAACCCAGTTCTCAGGGATAGGAGTCCGTGGATTGACTACCTGATCCAGAATGGATTGTTGTTCAAAGGCAATCAATTGTGCATTCCAGGTTGCTCTATGAGAGAGAATTTGGTGAAGGAGAAGCACAGCGGAGGCTTAGCAGGTCATTTCGGACATGACAAAACATTCGCCAAGCTGAGCGAATCTTATTATTGGCCTGGCATGCATGCAGATGTGAAAATGTTTGTTGACAGGTGCAGGATATGTCAACACGCGAAGGGCCGAAAACAGAACACTGGTTTTTATCAGACATTACCTATACCAGAGAGGCCTTGGGAAGCCATCAGTATGGATTTTGTGTTGGGATTACCGAGAACTCTGCGAGGAGTTGATTCCATCTTTGTTGTGGTGGACAGGTTTTTGAAGATGGCACATTTCATTCCGTGTCATAAGACCAGCGATGCAACCCACATCGCGAATTTGTTTTTCAAAGAGATTGTGCGATTGCATGGATTTCCGAGGAGCATAGTCTCGGACAGGGATACCAAGTTCATAGGTCACTTTTGGAGGACGCTATGGAAGAAGCTGGGGACTGACTTGGCATTCAGTTCTGCTTACCATCCGCAGACAGATGGGCAGACTGAAGTGGTCAACAGAAGCTTGGGGGATCTGCTAAGGAGCCTGGTGACGGAGCATTACAGCAGTTGGGATCAGATCCTACCACAGGCAGAATTTGCATACAACGATTCTGTGAATCGGAGTACAGGTAAGAGCCCATTTCAAATTTTATATGGAACACAGCCGAGAGGAGTGTCTGAGCTTAGGGAGTCAGAACAGACTGAGACTAGCAGTGCGAGGGCTGAAGAATTCGCGGAGGCAATGCAGGAACTTCACGCGCAGGTGAAGCAACGATTGCAGAAGTCCAATAAGAAATACAAGCGCAGGGCTGATCAGAGGAAAAGGCAACTTCAGATTGAAGTTGGGGACATGGTTCTGGCGCATTTGAGAAGAGAAAGGTTCCCAAGGGGAACATATAATAAGCTCAAGATGAAGAAAATTGGGCCATGCAGAGTCCTGAAGAAATTCGGGGAGAATGCATATGAGCTTCAGTTGCCAGAGGGCATCGGAATATCTCCGATTTTCAACATTTCAGATTTATACCCATATAAGGCCGAGGATGCAGGAGCTGGAACTGTTGAAGAACCAGTCATCCAGTGGCAGAAGCAGTTGCCAGTTGCACAGAAACCGCAGATGGAGCGCATACTGGATAAAAGAGCAGGAAGGAAGACCAGGAGAAAGCAATATTTTGAATACCTGGTAAAATGGAAGAATCATCCAGTGGAGGATGCCAGCTGGGAAACAGAGGCAATCATACAGAAGCATGGACATAGTGTGCAGGAGCTCATGGGCAGGAGCCCATGAAATCTTTTGAGCTGAGGAGTATGATGCAGGAGAATCTACATTTCATCAAGCGAGCCAGCACGTGAAAAGAGAACATACAGTTGGACAAGCCAGCAAACCTAAAATTTTTGAATTCTACCTTGGTATTGTTGCGCCGCCGTTTAACTAAGGGCATTCAAAGCCGAGCGCACTTGTATTATTTTATAGATAGGAAGGCACTTAATACTATTAAGACTGATAGGTAGGAATTAACTGTATATTAGACAGTTTTAGCTTTCAAGAGGGAAAACAGAGTATAGACACCCTCCCTTGTACATTGTATTATCATTCTGGCAGACAGGAGCAAGAGAGAACAGAACAGAGAGCTTGTGAAGAAACTCCATGTACAGATATTGAATTAATAGGAAAAGCTTTGAGTCAATTCCATGGATGTGTTTGATCTCTGTGTGTTGTTGATATTATGCTTTTGCATGCTTGCTTCCTTTTATGTTTATCTTTTATATGGTGCATATGTGATTGCTTATCAGGTTAGAAACCTGAGGGAATGAGGGAATGAGTTTCAATTGATTCTCTGCTTAAGCCAGGAGATTCCTGCATCGAGTGCAGTTGAATTCCTCCGCATTGAGTGCATCGAGGAGGCTAAGTAGTTGAACCTTTGTTCTCTGTTACCCAGGGTTATGTTGGATTGTTCGAACCGTGCAGGTGAGTGCAGGTCGAATTGAAGTCGCCGAGCCGAGTTAGAGGGAAGGAGGACTGGACTGTGTTAGCAGGAGGACACGGGTCTAGACGACTCTAACGCTTTGAGAGCTATCGGAAGTCAAACATAGGAAGAGCGTGGGAAGTCTCTGAAGGAGTCAAAGAGAGACAAAGATCAGGAGAGATAGTTCCTTACGAGCATCTTAGGAACAGGTCTGGAAGAATACCTTTGTGTTGCTGTGGGAACAGACTCCAGTGGAGTTCACACAGGACAAGGGTGGCGAAGCGGAGGAACTCTTCAGAAGGAGGAGAATCGACGACTTAGAGTTGTCAAGGAGAAACCCGAAATCCCGAGGACCGTCCGATCGTGGAGGAGTTGCGCGGGAGATAACCCGTGAACATAGGTGTGGAGAACCAAAGCCCATCGGACTTCGGAGATTCGGTATTCGGGGATTGATAAGGTGAGAGTTCTATACCTCGTGAAATCGCGAGTCGCGATTCCCCGAATCGATCTGGACCGTCGATCAGGATAAGGACACGTGGCGTGAGATCCCTGAGGATCGGGGTTCGACACTCAACGTTTCCGGAGGCAAGAGTCTCATACTCTTTGAAATCGCGACCGACGATTTCCTGAGTCAACGGGAGCCGTTGATCAAGAAGGGCCACGTGGCGAAGGATCCCGAGGAGTCGGGATTCGGGGTTTTGCAAGGCCTGTGATCTTGTTCCCCAGGAACCGCGATTTCCCGAATCGCGATTTCCCGATAGCCGAGTGGAGGACAGGTGTCGAGGCGTTAGGCCACACCAAGGAAGGTTGACAGGTGTCATCGGACTTTGGGGTTTCAGCGTTCGGTGTTTCGGGGTTTTCAACCACAAGGAAATTTGTATTGTGGATTCGCGATCCGCGAATTCCCGAAGAGGACGTGGCAAGGTGGGTCCCCAAGACATAGTGGGAGACAGGTGGCGTTGAGCCGAGAGGTCGGCATTTCGGCACTCGGGGTTTCACATTGCATATGAATTGCGTTCGCGTGAACCGCGAACCCCCGAATTCCGATTTCCCGATTTCCGAAGAAGGGGGAATCGCCGAAGGAGTTACTGTGGGTGACTCGTGACTCCCGAGGGGAGTTGGGAGAGCTTAGACTCTTCGGGCCCGTGATTGAAGAAGGTCCTGGTGGGTGCGGCTTGCTCGGTGAGGGCAGGTTGCGTCAATATCATAGCTTTTACGGGTATTTGGTACATAGATAAGCTCCAGTTTTAATGGGCCGATTGGACAGAAGACCTCATACATACATTAATTCAAACTTATTTAATTTAATTATTCTAGCCCAAATAATTGGAGCACCTTTTTTTAAGCTTCAGCCTGATTACGAGTCTACAATTCCTATATATCGACAATAACAAGAACAACAAATATTTTCAAACACGAATTTAATGGATGAAAAAATTTGACATAAAATGCTGAAGAACGAATCCGTCCAAGCGATATAAATTGGCATGGCAACGTACCACTGATCCACAACCGTTTGAAAATTATTTTCATAAATTTCAATGATTGCAACGAGCTGTACCAATCCACCATGCTGTTTCACAATGACACGTTAAAGAGCAACAATAAAACTAGATCAACAAGACTTAAATGTACTGTGACAAGCAATAATATTGAAGAAAATATTTTCTAATGCCTCTTATCTTTACAAACAAATATCTTAATAATAATTCAAAACCAATCACATAGCAACAAATTCTAGAATCTGAAAAAAAATATTATCGTGTATAAGTAGAGTTCTTCATGATCTTAAAGATATAAGGTGGCCGAGTGCTCTGTGCTGGCATTGGTTATCTTTTGATGAAGCCTGCTCCTATCGGGGGTTGTTTTTTGCTATTAAATCTCCCCATCAGACTGTCCATTCAACACTGTTGGATCGGTGGCAACACTCCTATCAGCGTTGGGATTTCCCCTCGGCTTTGTTTGAGGTGGGAGAGCGATCTGAATCAACATATTTTCCCAGTTCATATTGCCTGTTTTCTTCTGTGGGTTCCTTAAGCATTCGACTCTTCCCTCCAAGATGTATATTTCCACTGTCTGATTGGCGACAACAAGTCCGTTTCAGCATTGGGATCATTCCCTATGTCGCTCTGTTATCGATGGATTTGGCATGACTGCAGGTCCCATTTTCTCTTGATTTTCAGCTCATCAGAGCTTGCTATGTAAATGATTTATATTTTTAATATAATATCGAGTAATTTTTTCTTGGAAAAAAAAAATAGATTTCTATCACATAGTTTTTAAAAAAGCATATGCATAGTGGAACAATATTTTTTTCATTTTTAAATTGAGAAATACAATTTTAAGAATATAAAAACTTTTTATGTAGACTCAAAATATTTTTAAAATATTATCTTGCATAAATAGAGTTATATCATGATTTTAAATATATCATTAAGTATAAGTATAGTATAAGTCTAGGAGAAGATCCCTAATACATGATCCTTATATAGTATTTACCCTCTCTAAATGTACCCTATTGAGGTCTATAGTAGTCCTCTCCTAGGTGGTAAATAGTGTTTTTCTCTCTCTCTGCATAAGGGGCGGAGAGGCGGAGGATCGATTCCCCCTAGGTTTGTTGTTCAAACCCCCAATGGTGCATTCAATGTCAAATATAGGATCACATATCAAAATCATCTCAGCATCGAGTGGCATACAGTTGGAATAAAAAATGAAGTGAGTGCAATATAGGTGAACCACCAACTGAGGTTCAGTTCTCTTGATAGGAGGCCCATTAGATACATTATGTATGGATGTATCTGATGGTAGCTTTGTTGACTGAAAAGAAGAGGTCACGCATAAGTAGATTTCTATCACATAGTTTTTAAAAAAACATATGCATAATGGAAAAATAGAAGAAGAGGTCACGCATAAGTAGATTTCTATCACATAGTTTTTAAAAAAACATATGCATAATGTAAAAATATTTTTGAAGTTTTTTCCATTTTTAAATTTAACAATACAATTTTACATATATAAAAACTTTTTATATAGATTCAAAAAATAAAATATATATTTTATAGAAATTTTAACTTTCTGTATATTCAAAAAGATAAACCATACACTCTTCTCTCAGGATTATATAAATATTTTTCATCATTTTTTAAGAAAATGATCTATTTTCCTTTTATATTCTAATTCTTAAAATAAAATTTAATATGATTGAATTGGATAACATTTTACAATATTTTTTTTTGAAGTAACATAAATTTATAGAAAAGAATAATAATGAAAATATAATTACTTTTATTTTATTATTATAATCAAATTTTATTGATGGTTAGAATTATCTTATAGTCTCCTTACAATAAAATTAAATCAACAAAATTTGAATGTAATATTACATTCCATAATAGCAAAGAAAAGAATTCCTAAAACCTCTCTTCTTTATAAAAACAAATAACAAAATAACATATCAAAACAATTGATATTGAAATAAATCTTAAAATAGGAAAAAATATTTCTATCATGATCTTTAAAAGTTTATAAAAGCTTAGACATAGTGAAACAATATCCTTAGGAGTTTTTCCTAATTCTAAATTGAGTTATAAAATTGTAAATTTATTCAAAATTTAAATTTATTATAGTTATAAATATAAACCATACATTCTCCTACCCTTAAACAGTGATAAAATCTCTTTCTTTATTTGTTAAGAAAATGATGAATTTTCATTCTTTAAACTCAATTTAATATGATTAAACTCGTGAAAGTTTTCAATTATTGTTGAAGTATAATGAACTTTTAAAAAAGAATAAAAATGATAGTATATTTATTCATTTTTTTAAATTATTGACATAATCAAATTTTATTAACTATTAAAACTACCTTATTTTTTTTTAACAATAAAATTAGTTCAACAAAAATTAAAAATATTGTGACAAGAAATAATGGGCAAGAAAATACATTATTACAGAGTCACAAATCAAATCAAAACAAATGAAATAACTTAATAAATCTTATAATATGAAAAATATGTTAGTCATAAGTAGAGCTTTAACATGATCTTTAAAGACCTATGAGTAGTGGGCCAATATCCTTAATGGTTTTGCTCTCCATACTAAATAGAACTTTAAAATTTTAATATAGGAAAACTCTAACTTTATAGTTAAAAAGATAGGCCATACATTATCATATTCTTTAAACAATTATATGAATCTTTTTCATCATGTTTTAAGCAAAAGATCTACTTTTTAGTTTGTATTTTCATTATTGGAGGGGCTTTCTACAACTCACTCTAATGAGATGTGTAATTCCTTCAGTGTTCAACATGGAGTTGACAAGTGACACTTAAAAAAAATTATTAACCAAAAAATATTTTAATGCCCACCATAAAAAATATTTCAATATCCATCCTTTATGATTTCTTTAAGGCGTTGTCTAAACATTCTATCTTTTGAAGTTTTTCACGGTAATCCATGGAAACAAATCTTGATGAAATGACTATTTTGTTGTTGTTTAAATTGCATTTTTGAATGGATAAATAAACTCAACACCCTGGAAAACTATTTGGATTGCAACCAACTGTACCAATCCACCCAATCCACCATGCTATTTCAAAATGGCAAGTTAAAGAGCAATAAAAAAACTAGATCAACAAGACTTAAATGTACTGTGACAAGCAATAATAGTGAAGAAAATATTTTCTAATGTCTATCTTCTTTACAAACAAATATCATAATAATAATTCAAAACCAATCACATAGCAACAATTTCTAGAATTTGAAAAAAATATTATCGTGCATAAGTAAAGTTATATCGCGATCTTAAAAATTCATGCATAAGTAGAGTTCTATCACATAGTTTTTAAAAAAACATACGGATAGTGGAATAATATTTTTGAGTTTTTTATCATTTTTAAATTGAGAAATAAAATTCTAAATATATAAAAACTTTTTCTATAGACTCAAAATATTTTTAAAATATTATCGTGCATAAGTAGAGTTTTATATAAGTTACATCACAGAAACTTAAGCATTTATGTATATATAAAAGGGACAATATGATATCTTCAGATGGTTCTCTCATGCATCCGAAGATTCCACCTGTTTGTTAGAAGCCTCTTCCTCGTTGGTGGTGCAAAGCAGCTCAATGTATTGTGTTTTCAAATATAATATAGATTATATTTTAAATAAAAATATGAAAAAAATATTTTTATACTCTTATTAAAAATCAAAATAATTTGTAAATGTAGATATAAATAATTTTGTTGCACGAGTTTTCTAAATGTAGAACTTTGAAAATTTCAATACAAACTTGAAGTTGGGAACAACAATAATATATATTAAAAAAATATAAAAAATATTTTAGATTACAATGATACTTTCCATTACAATGTATAAAGATATTGATACATTTTAAATATGATTTCAATAAAATTAAATGTCAATAGAGGAAAATGTTTTTTCTATTGCAACAACTACAATATTGAAATTACTAATTTAATTTGTACTAATAATTATATGAATATATTTAACACAATACTAAAACTTTAATATACATAAATATTCCATTAGAAAATGATAAACAAAATTGAAAATACATATACACAATTTTAACATCTTTTTAAAATTATAATTTACATATATAAACTTCAAATATCTTTGTGAATTTGAAGCGAAAAAGAAAAATAGTACTACTCTTCTAATATGAAAATAAAATAAAATTCAACAATATGGTTGGTTGATATCAACTGAGAAAATGTTTTCCATGGATAGGTTTGATTTATTTGACCTTCACGTTTAGTTGGGCTTGAAGGAAAACATACATGCATTAAAAGTTTTTCATATCCACAACTATAAAGTGAGTATTATTAAGGCTTTTTACTTAATTAATTTTTGAAATAATATTTACTTGTAATTTAGTCTTAGTTTTATAGTGATATTTTAATAAATATAATGAAAATGTTTGTAATAAATTATGTATTTGTAATAGTAGAATAAAATTATTTACATTTTAATTTAATATAATTCTAATTTAAAGCTCTTTTTTAGGAAACTGGTTCTCAAGCTCCCATTTCCTTGAAGTTGAAGCTCCCAAAAAACTCCCAAGTTTCCAAAAGAGTTCTCAGTCAATTGGGGACTTTTCCTACTAGTTCCCAAGCTCTCGGAACTTCTGGAACCAGTTCAAAGATGTTGGAAATACCAGAAGCTGTTCTAGTGCAACTATGCAAATAATCATTAACATGTCATATCTTCCATTTAGTAATTTAAAATTTCAAATAATTTTTAAATGCAAATATAAACAATCATTAATATGTGGTACCTTCCATTTAGTAATTTAAGAT
Organism: Picea mariana; assembly: GCA_032191745.1. NCBI lineage: Eukaryota > Viridiplantae > Streptophyta > Pinopsida > Pinales > Pinaceae > Picea > Picea mariana. The sequence continues at coordinate 3,176 of JASDQU010322733.1, read as the reverse complement.
TTTAAAATAAAAGTTTAAGTCAAAAACAAAAATAATTTGTAAATGCAAATATAAATAATTATTAATATGCTATACCTTCCATTTAATAATTTACGAAAATGAGAAACAAAATTGAAAATACATATACACAATTTTAACATCTTTTTAAAATTAAAATTTACATATATAAACTTCAAACATCACAATTTTAACATCTTTTTAAAATTAAAATTTACATATATAAACTTCAAACATCTTTGTAAATTTGAAACATTATTCTTTTTTTATTGGAAAAAGAAAAATATTACTACTCTTTTAATATAAAGTATAATAAAGGAAAACATACATGTATTAAAAGTTTTTCATAT
>JASDQU010322726.1:0-10537 GCA_032191745.1 Picea mariana | reverse complement strand
CCTATGGTTGGGTGACAATATTGCTATATTGTCTATGGTTAAACGAGCACATCCATTATATTCTAACAGGTTATGGGCCCACACTATCTTCGGACAGTCTAACCGCTGGAAGATAGATTGGGAGGATTTGCTCAATTACCGTTGCAGTTGCAACCAGTTTTTGCTGCAGCAATGAAACCCTAACCCTCTTGTTGAGGCACCTTAAGTGAAGGGATTGACCTAATTTCTGGATAGATTAGTGCGCCCTAGCCTAGCGCATCTCCTGGTACTCTTAGCAAGCTATGACGTCAAGTTTGAGTTTTTGGTCAAATCTAGGGTTGACCAAGTCAAAGTAGCCTTGACTTACTCTATGAAGTCAGAAAACAAGTTAGAAGGGGCTTCTAACTTCAGAGCATGGAAGACAAGGATTGATCTCATCCTTGCCAAGAACAAAGTGTTGGATATCGTGAAAGGAAAGATTGTGGAACCAGAGTTTGAAGAAGGAAAAGAGAAGGAACCGCAGAACATTACAGTTATGGAGAAGTTCAAAGACAACGACATCAATGCCATGAGTATCATAGTGGATTCTATAAAAGACCACTTGATACCCTACATCTCCCATCTTGATTCGTCTAAGAAGATGTATGATGCCCTAATAAACCTCTTCTCAGTCAGAAACATTGGATAGGTAATGAGTATGAAGAATGAGCTCTGTGACATGAAAATGAATGATGATGACAGCATAACATCATACTTTGTGAGAATCTCTCAGTTGAGAGATCAACTACAAGCCATTGAAGAGATCATTTCAGAAAAGGAACTGGTAAATATAGTACTCAATGGTCTTCCCAAGACATGGGATGCATTTGCCGCAAGCATGAACACAAGGAAAGAGTATTCTACATTTGAAGAACTTTGGACTTGCTGTGCACAAGAAGAATCAAGGATCAGTGCAAAAGAGAAACCCCAAAATAAATACGATGATCAAGCCTTCACAACAAAGTTCAAGAATTTAAGGAATAAAAAGAAGTTTGGCTCCAGGAAGAAACCAAATCGAGAGAAAGATATGTCAAAAATACAATGCTTCAATTGTCGAAAGTATGGTCACTACAAGAATCATTGTCCCGAGTTAAAGAAAAGGAAGGGAACACACGAAGCATCAGTTGTCGAAGAAAGGGAACCCTCAAAGAAAGCCAAGCAGGACAAAACATAATTCTTCTTCTAAGACAAGGTAACAATACTCTTCATAGTTCTTGTATATACCATGTTTTCTGTACATATCTTGCATATCTATTTCTTAGTAGATAATATGTTCAAAGAGAAACTATACCTACGGAAGAACAAGAAGATAAGGATTGCTATCACTATGACTACAAGTCAGACAATACACATGAAATGATGAAGTACATCAACAACCCCTGGTAACAATTCATGTGGTAGTTATTACATAAGTAACAACTGCAAGATAAGCCGAAATCATAATCAATCTTGAAGGAACCTAGAAGAAGTAAAAACATAAAGAAGTCATCAATCAAGAGGAAATTGAAGAAAGAATTATGACACTTTGAAGAAGGCAATAAGGATGCAGACAAAAGCATGGACTCTGTTAGATGGAGGGAGCCGATTATATATTTTCAAAAGAAGAGCATGCATTCATACATGAAGCAAGGATTAGGAGGGAGCTAATCCTATGATCCATTGAAGATGATGAAGTACATATCCATGGTAACAGCCATGAAAAGCAGTACGTGTTCAGTTTGACTTTAGAAGAAGCCTTCTTCGAAAAGAAGCCTCAAAGTATCCCTGATTGTCCATCCACATCCATGATCCTATGATGAAAGGAAGAAGTTGGAATCTTCAGGGCATGGAATCTATAGAAAACTCCATGGACCCAAGAGCTAAAGAGAAACATGAGGAAGAACATGAAGATTCCAAGAGAGAAAGAAAAGCTAGAACAACTAGTCATTGTATCAAGAATCACAAGACTACCAGTTTGACCTGAACTCGCTAAAAGCAATCAAGCAGAAGAACTGAAAGTTGTGATGAAGAACAATGTATGGAAGACTTATGAATGTAAGCATTGCGAGATCCAGAACTAGAGGTTCTCCCAGATGGAGGGAGAAGACTATGATGATTGCTTGTTCCAGTAAACCAGACATACCTCTACATGAGTCATTATATCGTCCGCAATATCCATGGGTTGGAGTTTACATCAGATGAATGCAAAGACTGTTCTCTAGACTAATTGAACAAAGAGTGTATGTAGAGCAAACTCAAGGCTTTGAGGTATCCCAGAAAGAGACCCTTGTATGCATATGGAAGAAGATTTTGTATGGATTCAAACAACTTGGTGCAAAGCCTCTCATGCACAGCAGAAGCGTGGTGAAACCCTTCTATGATAAAAATCAGAATGGTTACTCAGAAGTCTAGGATGATGGATTGCTAATCCATGACAAACTCTCATAGTGACAGAAGAAGTGCCACATGGATATGTTCCAGTTTGAGCCTTGCCACGGTGTTATGAGCGAGCAGGAAACAAAAGAGCTGAATCCAACTATGATATACTATAATGATCAGAGCTATATGAAGCCTTTAGAAAACCAGTGTTCCAGAAAGACCGAAGTACATTAAGATCAAGCATTACATTCTCCGTGATGAAGTCCAGAAAAGAGAAAGTGGTTCTCCAATATATATCTCCACAGATGAGCAGATAAGCAAACATTTTGGTAAAGCCTATGTCCAAGATGAAAGAGTTTTGCGTACTCAAGCTGGAGCTCGTGGAGACAACTTCCTTATTGAAAAAGGAAGAGATGACTCCCAGGTTGGGAGGGAGCATTGATGTGTTATTGATTTATGGACAGTGATTTTTCAAGTTCGAAAAATGGTCCAAGATGAGCAGTTTCTTTTCCAGATCGAAAAGTGGTTTGAGATTTCTGACGGACAGGCATTTTCCAGTTTGGAAAATGGTTCAGATCGAACNAAGATGAAAGAGTTTTGCGTACTCAAGCTGGAGCTCGTGGAGACAACTTCCTTATTGAAAAAGGAAGAGATGACTCCCAGGTTGGGAGGGAGCACTGATGTGTTATTGATTTATGGACAGTGATTTTTCAAGTTCGAAAAATGGTCCAAGATGAGCAGTTTCTTTTCCAGATCGAAAAGTGGTTTGAGATTTCTGACGGACAGGCATTTTCCAGTTTGGAAAATGGTTCAGATCGAACATTCATTTTCGTAATGAAAATGGTTCAATGGATTGCTGATGTACCATAGACAACGATTCCCCTTGTGGCTAGTGTGGGGGAATGGTCTAGGATAGTCTCTCTTCTTGACGGTCACTCTTAGTAGTGGTCAAGAAGACCGGTCCGCCTCGTTGGACAATCATTCTTTCGAAGCTCACAGTTATGAGAAGTTTCGAAGAATGGTCCGTTTTGGAGGTTGGTGCAGGACAATCATTTCCTTAGGAAATGGTCTGGACAGTCATTCCCTAGGTCAGATTCATTCTCTCCATGTTGCACTTTGTTTAGTGCCGGAGGAATGGCCCAGGTAGGTGATTGGTCCAAGTTCATCAATCAGGGACATGCATTCCCTAGGGCAGATTCATTCTCTCCAGGTTGCACTTTATTTAGTGCCGGAGGAATGACCCAGATAAGTGAATGGTCCAGGTTCAACAATCAGGGATAGGCATTCCCTAGGGTAGATTCATTCTCTCCAGGTTGTACTTTGTTTAGTGCTGGAGGAATGGCCCAGATAGGTGAATGGTCCAGGCTCTGAAATCGGGACAATTATTCTTCCTTGCTTGAGAAGAATAGTCAAGATATCTCATCGTTGATGTTTTACATTTTGAGGGCTGATGCTCTTTCAGATCTCATAGATGTGAGTGGAAGAATGGCCCAGATGATTCAATTTATATCATAAACAATGTTTTCTGTGCAGATTGATATCAAATGATATGATTGTTATGGACACTGTATGTCTCTGGACAGTAGATGTATGCTTCTGTGGTGGATGTGTTCCACTAATTGTGACTATATGTCACTGATCAAGTATCTGTGTGCTACTTGGTGTGGTAGTGTACCACTGGATTGTAGTTGTGTACTATTATGGATAGACACAGTTGTGTTCTATTGAATGACATTGTTCCGATTGCCTTGAAGACTATCAGTAGCGTTGGAAATGATTATCAACTAGATGGATGATCAATGGACATAGATTTCCTAGATGGAAAATGATCCAGAACATTTACTCTTCTAGGACATATGTCCGGATTAGAAGAATCGTTATTGTGTCACTCTGTGGAGTGAGTGTCTTATCCAACATCATGTCTGATTACTCAAATGGAGTATGGTTTCGAGAGATGTTGCAGTTGATGACACTGATAGTGATGATGGTGCTCATGATCTAATCATGAGATAATCTATACGACTATGTTGATGCTACCGGGTGAATGGTATGTTTGTGCTCAAGACCATTACCTTCAATACCTCCCTAGCTATGAGGGAGCGTTGATATTATGGTAGCTGCGGGAGTTATTTACCTCCATGTGTAAACCTGACGAGAATAGAATATTTCGGGAAGAAAGAAGAAACCCTAATTAATTGGTTAATAACCCTAGAAGACAAGTCGGCTCAAGAGAATGACTTGTATTAGGTTATTAGCCTCCAAGAGAAGAAGTCGGCTAAAGGAAATGTTATATACTAAAGAATTAGCACCCGTAATGAGAAGTCGACCCTGGTAGTCTGCTAGAAATAGTATAAATACAGGAGGCCAGTCATCATTCTGGCCAACATTCTCAGAATTGCAGAAGTAGCACTTGTGCGCATTGCAGTTGGCCAGTTTGTGCGCAAGTTTGGAGGAGAGCTGCTGTTGCAGCTGCTGCAATTAGCAGATTTCGGTTTTGGCTTGGACTCTCTGTTGGTTATGGTTTTGACTCTCTGATCAGCTCTTGTTACTCTTGCTTGGTGCGCTATCCTTGGAGAAAGGTGCACCACCTTTGTTTGGCTATCCAGTCTAGGGTTTTCTTCCGGAATGATTCTCTGTCAAGGTTAAGGTGCTCAGGGGTGGCTTCGACCTATGGTTGGGTGACAATATTGCTATATTGTCTATGGTTRAACGAGCACATCCATTATATTCTAACACTTTCACCTCCTTGACCAAGCTTGGATCAGGAAAGTTGGAATCTTTCACCACTGAGYTGATCTCTAGGGTTTGTTCTCTCAAAACCCTCAAAACGGCTTGGCTCAAGAGCTCAAGATGCAAAAGTGTAAAATGACCAGAATGATGAGTGAGGCRCCCTCCTTTTTCTTTTATACCCCTGATCTAATTTCCACTTAAGTTTATTAGTCTAGTGGGGACATCTAGACTAGTAAGTCTCTCAATCCCTCGTATCAAGAGGTGGGGGACATTACAGTCTCCCCTATTGGGAATTGCTTGCCCATAAGCAATTCTGAACATGTACTACAACTTAGGAATCCTACACCCAATCATCTCGATGTAGGTCCCACACTTCAATGGTGACTAGGTCACTCTAGGGAGGTGATCCCGGTGACCCTAGGGGGATTGAGATGGAGATGGAGGGAAGTGAAAATGAAGCCCCTAGAGGTCAAGTCTGAATGGAATAAAAGGGTTGGGATAGATGCCTTGCAAGTCAAGTAATGGCTGCCCCACATGTATAGTATTTCTCCGGATGATTGTACCTGCCCGAGACACAAGAAAACACTCCTTTCAATGATATATATTAGTCGGATCACAAGTTAAGATCGCTGTTCCTAATTTGCAGCAGTAGATATCAGCTTATATCAGCAAGTAAAATATCTAAAATCAACATGTAAAGATCTAGACTAGTTAAGTAAATCATCATTAAACTTAACAATGAACATAGGCTGGAAAAAGACACTTAAGGAGCTAGATTAGATGGCTGTTGTAAGTTGTAACAAGTGTTTTCTGCTTGCAGCCTTATGGCTGTAGCATTCAGTGTGAAACAATAGCAAAATCAACCATGAAAAGATCCCAAGAACTAGCTCAAAAGATGTGCCATAGTTAATAGAGTAAATGATCAAAGTTAGAGAGCTAGTCTAGGGTTAGTTTAGGAGTTATGAGAGTGTTAGTAGCTAGGGTTATGCAGCCCTAATGACTGTAGGTTAAAGTTTATAACAAGAATTAGAGTGTTGGGAGAGGGGGGATGCCCTAGTGGGGGAATACTCCTCTCAATGAGATAAATGAACTTCAAGCAAGAAAACTTTCAAAAGCCCAAAAAATGCATTTCCCAAGGCAACGATATTATATCTCCAATGCAAAAAAAGTATGACTAGTGCCTTTACTATTGGGTTAATGGAGTCACAAGGGGCTTAGAGAAGCTACCTCTACTATTGGGTTAATGGAGTCACAAGGGGCTTAGAGAAGCTACCTCCTTGGGGGTGTAAGCCTTTTACTTCCCAAGGCAAGTTTCTCTAAGCTAGGGTTTAAGCTAAGAGGGTGTATGCCCTTATATTTCTCTTAGCAAACCCTTGATCAATGAGATGAGGTAAATGAAATGATGAAGGCTATGGTGGGGCTGTATGCCCTTATACTTCCCACCTAGCTCCTAGTATGACAATACTTGACTTTAATAAAATGATAGAAAGAGAAAAAAAATCATACCAAGATCAAGAAGAATTGCTAAGACAATTCACTACAAGAGCTAGAAAACATCATCCAAAGCTAGCGCTAGGCCTTCCTCCATCAACCATTCATAACATAACCATAAAACAAGTGCACAAGAGCTAAAAGAGCCAAGAGGGCCGAAAATTTCAGACCCTTGCCTCTCACAAGAGGGAGAGTTATGATTAAAATGAGATCTTATGATCTCTATTTATACAAAATTTAGCGAACATAGCTTGTCCACAAATTAAGAAATAAAACACAAGATTAGGGGTCAACAACCCTAATCTTGCCCCCTTAACAAAATAATATTAAACAATTCACTTAAAATTTCATCTTTTGCACAAATTAAGCCCTAATTTAGGAGGACGTCACCCCTTTATAGGACGTTTTGCCACTTTGAGGAGGTCCTTGGTGTTGGAGAGGCGTGGATGGGCCTTCAATGGCCATGTGTCAAGCATCTAGGCACTCATACACGGTCAAGGCCCTTCTCCTATTCAAACATCCATGTGTAAATGAGTGGCACCTCACCACCAAGCCATAACCCCCCTAGGTGACGTTTTGCGTCTCCTAGGAAAAACTTTTGGCATGTGGGGGGCTAGGCTATGTTGTCCAAGTCATCTTTGAGGCCTTCCAAGTTTGATATCTCTCATTCGGCATGCGAGCCCCTGGCATCCAACCTGTGGGCTTGTAGCCCCATGGAAGCCCAAGCTAGGCTTGTTCTCTCGAAACTGTCCACCAACTAGGTCCTTCAAAGACAAATGAACACGCCCTCTAAGGATCTCAAGTCATAACATCATGATAAGTTAATCCAATCAATAAATAAGCCATCCAAGCATGTGCATCAAAGATCACCATATCAAACAATTAACAGCTCAAAGACACTATGCGACTTGTCAAGCTTAAGTATGGGAGGGTTGACGAGGTGTCCTATTGGGTAGATCTTGCCCTAGGTCAAGGAGTGCTTCCAAGAGGTTCCTCTCTAAGCCATGTAAAGTGTATGAGATGGATGGGGTCAAGACTCAATGGGCATAGGGCTCATGACATACTAGGGGTCGTAATGTCTCATTCATGGGTGCCTTTGTAGAGGGTGTGGTACCTTCGTCCACAACGAACTTTTTCCAAGCCCATCATTTGCCTGTTATCTTTCTTTCTTTATATTTTCTTTCATAATAGCATAAGGAGAGATTGAAGGTCACTGCTCTGGCGTGGTGACCAAGTGGTGGCAATGTCACCCACAAATACCTAATGAAAATGAGAAGGCTGGCTCGTGAAGAGACCCCCTTTCTCTCAGCCATGCAACTGAGAGTCACTGCCCTGGTTTAGTGACCCGATGATGACAATGTCGTACCACTAGATATCCATGGACGTGATAGGTCGGCTCGTGATGAGACCTCCTATCCTTCAACCTACCTTTCAAGCATTTCTTTATTATATTGTGGGTTCCCTTTTATTCAAAGATAAGCATTTCATTGCTTTCAAGAGTGTTGAAATAATGTAACTGCAAAGAGTATTCTTATTATTATTGATATATTATTCATGGGATCAATCCCCATTGTGGATTGATCATGTCGGTTATTGTAATAGGACCAAATCCCCTTTTGCGGATTGGTCAAAAGACAATTGTAATAGGCAGAATAAGAAGTCGGCCCCAACAGTTATTAAAGAAACCCAGAAATATAATAAAGGTGGGTTTACCCACCCAGTTTGAGAAGTCGGCCCTGCCAGTGAAGAGACACTTCACACGTGCTAGACTTGTATAAATAAAGGAGGCTAGCACCTCACTTAGACACAACTCACTTGCTCAGTTTGAGAGACAAGTTCTGATCTGTTACCGGCAAAGGAGAGAGAGAGTGGCGCATATCTAGGAGAGGACTTTATGTATTAGCATAAGAGATCTCTTGGCATTGTATTGGCTATCTATATTAAGGAAGTTTTGCTGGGTTTTCTTCCCCTAGAGGGTTTCCCAGGATAAATGCTGTCTCTTGTGATTATGTATTTCTCAGTGATCTTGGATTATGCTATTGTTATCTAATGAAATGCAAACATCTATAATAATGGCTTAAACATTAACAAAGAGGTCCCTCTCTAAGCCATGTAAAGTGTATGAGATGGGTTGTGTCAAGACTCAATGGGCATAGGGCTCATGACATACTAGGGGTCGTAATGTCTCATTCATGGCTGCCTTTGTAGAGGGTGTGTGGTACCTTCGTCCACAACACACTTTTTCCAAGCTCATCATTTGCCTCTTATCTTTCTTTCTTTATATTTTCTTTCATAATAGTACAAGGAGAGATTGAAGGTCACTGCCTTGGCGTGGTGACCAGGTGGTGGCAATGTCACCCACAAATACCTAATGGAAATGAGAAGGCTGGCTTGTGATGAGACCCCCTTTCCCTCAGCCATGCAACTGAGAGTCACTGCCCTGGTTTGGTGACCCGATGATGACAATGTCATACCACTAGATATCCATGGACGTGATAGGTCAGCTCGTGATGAGACCTCCTATCCTTCAACCTACCTTTCAAGCATTTCTTTATTATATTGTGGGTTCCCTTTTATTCAAAGATAAGCATTTCATTGCTTTCTTGGGTGATCCCTGGGCGAAGCATCTGGAAGGTTTATATAAGGCTTTTACCTTTTACCCAACACCAACCCCTCTGGGCCTTTAGCCCCTTCTTCCCATAGAATGAGGGACAACCCCTTCTTGGGTGAATACACCCTAAAATCCCAAGAGATAAGAAAATGGGGGGGATAATGATGGAAAATGGTAAGTATGGTTAGGAACGATACGACGATTCATCAAGGGAGTTCCCAGTAGCAAACCCATTCCCAAAGAAGACCACTTAATAGGGTACAATGTCAACCACCAAGGTGAAGCAGGGAAAAATGCATAATGTCCAAGCATATATCATGAAATCTAGAGCAATCTAAGACACAACATAATCAAATGGCTTAGGTATTGAAATGATGCTCACCATAATATTGACTTGTACGTCATGGAGCAAGGCCCACTGCCTTCCAGAAGCCAACTGGTGTGGTTGATGCCATCTGTAAACCTGTGACCATCTGTGGTGGTGAGTGGGTTTTCCATCTGTGCAAAAGGGTATTGCTGGTCATGTAGTCTCTTGCCACTCCATATCTGCAACTTGAGGGCCTCGAGACATCATCTSCTTAGTTATCTACAAAATGGGGATAACACTTCCAAAAGGTACTCATAAACTTGCTATCCCTGTCACTCACAATGGTTTTGGGCAACCCATGCAACCTGAATATCTTTGTAAAAAATAGTTCTGCTACATGTGATGCWTTGTAATCCGTGGAAATGGCAAATAAATGGGCAAACTTAGTTAACCTGCCCACAACCACAAAGATACAATCCTTTCCCTGAAGCTTGGGCAAATCTGTGATGAAGTCCATGGAGATGCTCTCACACTTATGCTCTGGAATAGGAAGTGGTTGCAACAAGCCTGTTGGGTGAGTATGCTCTTCCTTATTCTCCTGACACGTGGAGCATTCCCTGATATGGCGCATGACATCCTCTTTCATGCCTTTCCATGCAAACCTTTCCCTTACCTGTCTATATGTCTTGAAAAATCCTTGATGCCTTGCCAATTGTGAATCATAACATGCTTGTAGCACCCTTCTTTTGAGTTCTGACTCAGGAACCAAGAAAATTCGACCCTTGTAGTATATTATGTTATCCATGATTCTGAAGTTGTCATTTTGCACTTGCCCATCCATCAATTCACATGCAAACCTGTTTTTGGAATATTCTACCAAAAGATGTGCCTCCAGTCCACTGAAATATCTGTCATGGCATATATTTAAGGTCTTCTGGATAAAGCATCAACAACCACATTGTTCTTTCCTTTGACAAATTCAATGTCAAAATCATAAGCTTGGATCTTGCTAACCCATTTTT
>JASDQU010322722.1:0-11265 GCA_032191745.1 Picea mariana | reverse complement strand
GTCCAGATCTTATTGTGATTTCAAAACTTCACATGCCTTCGTCGTGTTTGTTTTGGGATTTCGAGGTTCGCTACTTCAAAGGTTAAAGTTCCTTTGATCTTTGATTTCTCAGTATGCGAAACTCTGAAATGGAGTCTTTGTTGATGTGCCTATTTCAGGATTTTGACGTTTCACATTTTGCAACTTCATGACTCCTGTGATGAAGATTCTCGACTCTTGACTCCTCCAACTCCCGGTATCCGAAACTCTGAAACTGATGTGCCTGTTTCAGGATTTCGACGTTTTTCATTTCGCAACTTCGGGACTCTTATGATGAAGAGTCTCGACTCTTGACTCCTCCAACTCTCGATATCCGAAACTCCAAAACTGATGTGCCTGTTTCAGGATTTCGGCATTTTGCATTTCACAACTTCGGGACTCCTATGATGAAGAGTCTCGACTCTTGTCTCCTCCAACTCTCGGTTTTTGAAACTCCGAAACTGATGTGCCTGTTTCAGGATTTCGGCATTTCGCATTTCATAACTTCGGGACTCTTGTGATGAAGAGTCTCGACTCTTGACTCCTCCAACTCCCGGTATCTGAAACTCCAAAATGTCATGGTTTCACATTTCGTGATTTCATCATTCTTTTCATGAGTTTCCTTGACTCTTGGAGTTTACGCTTCTGAATGGGATCTAACGATCACTTGTTGAACTTTCCATTTCCATGCCATTATCCCTACACTGCTGGTCGTGTTCTTTGCCATCAATGACAAACACGCATACTCTGCATTCTGTGTGCACCTATGCACTATCTCTTCTGGTATTCATGAGATTGCTTTGCTATGTCTTCCCAAAATACTTCTGGTGCCCGCCTGGCACAGTATACCTGTACTCAAGCCATCATCACTGTTGTACTTGCCATCAATGACAAGCATACGCTGCCTGTAAAACATGCCAAAATTTTTATCTACTTCATATAGTTTGTGTTATACATGTTTATGAATAATTAATTATACTTGATATATCTTATTCAGTTAATTTAGTTAATCTATGAAAATGTGAAAAGTAGCCAAAAGTTCAAGATAATGATTCACCCCCCCTCTCAGTGTCAGTGTGTGTTTCAATATAAACTGGTTCCATATAAAATTCATCATTCTTTTCCCTCATAAAGTCTTCAAATACATGACCATAAGCAATGGAAAATATGAGGTAAGAAGTCATATAGAATTTTTGATTCTTTTTCAAATTACCCAATTGGAAAGAAGCTTCATTCAAAATAAGGTAACCCCAGTCTATAATGGCTTTCTCATGCAAAGTAGAATGCAGTGCATATATAATATTTCTTGGTACAAATGTAGTGCATATATAATATTTATTGGTACAAATCTAGTGGATTCCTAACCAATAAGATGGGAAAACAACCATGCAAACTCTCTGCATGGGTATTTTAGTGAATTTACCTCAATCCTGGAAATACTGGGGTTACTATTTGGGTCGACCAAGTAATTTCCTAGGAACTTTTCTCCTCCTCTATGTTGTTTCAATAATTCATTTGCATCTTCATTTTTAAACCACAAGGTAGATATAGGAAGTCATAGCATTTTGAAAAATTCCAAAGGAGCCAAAGAAATGGGGTGATGTCCTTGAAATTGAAACATTCTTTTCTCATAGTTGAATTTATCTGTGCACCATTGAAAAAGTTCTTTGAAATCTGTTACTTGTGGAATACAACTAGCCAATGCTATGCCTGAAGTCCAAATTAGGTTCATCTTTTTATCAACCATAGAAAGAGATTTGTAGTAATTGTATACCCTCGACCACTGGAAATCTTGATCCTCATGCCCATGTGTTTAGAGTGCCTCTATAACACAAATCATTTTTCTTACTTGACATTCTTTTCTCTACTTTTGGCTTTGGAAATAGGTGGCATTACTGCCAATATTTACAGCTTGACATATTAGTTTTTACTTACTTTCACCACGTGTTGTCCTTATAGTTCAATCAATGTAAATCTTGCTTTAATATTGTCGCCTTGCATGAGATTTGAATTTATTGCAAAGTTTATGAGTGTTTCATGAATTTAATAATGGTATTATGCTTACACAAGTGGCAGCCAATGTGGTGAGGATCATAAATGTGATGGAAAGTGGTGATGTGATGTCATGGCAGATGAAAAGTGTTAAATATGGGAGTGTAATATGAGGGTTGGAAAGTGAAAAACGTAGAATGCGGGACTACATACCTATGGACCTACGGGTATGTGGGTACACAGAAAAGTAAGGAGGCCTGCATTGAAACAAGAAATGCGACTAAGTATGGGAGATGGTCGTTTTGTGGGTTGCATAGATAAAGGATGCAGTTTGGAAAATATGGGACTGCAGACTCAAGAAAAATTTAACGGATGGTATGTGGCCCTACATTTTCATTTCATGAAAAATGGTTAAGTGTTGGAAAGTGAAAAAGGTGTGATTTGGGGAATTCTAGAGTAAAAGGTACATTTTGGAAAATACAGGACTGTGGATTTGTGGACCTAAAGATGCACAGACTCAAGACTTGTTCTACCCCCACCCCGCATTACTTGTATTTGGACAAGTGTTGATAAAAATCGATAAAGAAGAAAAATACTAAGGGAAGAGGGAGAAAGAAAAACAAAAGAAAAACTTTATGGATAGTAGAATGAAAGAAAAAAATGACCATGAATGTGGATCAACAAGCTCTTTCAGAATTTTACGAAAGTCTAGACTAGAAACATGTTCTTGCATAGATAACTAGTGTTTACAAGACCGCTTGGCGACTATGTAAATGAAACACAAGGATTATAAACTAACAAAGCCACAACAATATTCAATGAATGTTTCTGGATGCTGGTACTAGTCTTTGCAAATAAGAACAAATTAGACAAGCTAATGATGAAAACATAAAATGACTTTTTGCTTCAGTGACCAAATAGTAAAATATACCTTATGCAAATAAAATCAGAATTTGACCTCCCATCTTGCCATTTTAAAAGAGATCATGCTATCAACAGAACTGTTATACCCTAATATTTTAGTGTAAATATGAAAATAATGACTTTTAAAATCAAGAAAATTGCTTCAAGCATACCATGGTGAGTGTAGAATAATGATCTTATTTTTCGAGGCTTGAGTATTTATATAGCTTACCACCAAGGTGGTTAGCAACTTCTAATATCTACATCAACAAAAAATGTTAACTAATTATCAATACATGGTCACAAGGATAGACCACGATCTATTTTATGAACTCAAGCAACTTTGGAAGAAACATAAGAAAACATAGAATGAAACTAAGTTTTGGAATATAACAGTCAAACCAAAGTCAAAAGGGGGGCCCTCCTTATCCGTAAGATTTGTCACTGAAGAATGAATTCCCAAAACACCCGGTGACTTTCATGACTACTTTCAACTATTCACCATTATTTACATGCAACAAAATAACCAATGACAAACACGTAACAAATTTTATGCTTCATAACCATCACATCCATAAATATAACATCATTTCATATAGACAAAATCAAAATAAGTCCTTGAACTCTCTCTTCATGCTATTCATTAAAATTTAAAAACTTCTTTAACAATCCAAAATATAAATGCTCATTGTTTTCACAAAACTGTAAGTATATGAACTTAGTCAAACATTAATTTCAGAATAAAAACTCGAGCCAGACATAAACCTATCTCATATTTATATCCACTGGACCTAGTAACTGCAACTTCCTCTACATATATGAATATGAAAAACACAATACTGTTGATAAGATTGCATATATGCCACAAACATACGAATCCAATTCAATCTAAAAACCAAAGGCAAGAAAGTGATACTTCAACAACTCATTTCTCTTTACAATTGAACATAGACATCACAGGCATTTGACCAAACCAAATTATCGTAGCCAACGAGTAAGGGTATCGAGCTAGAAGAGTGGGGGAAGAGGCTCGACATTAAGAAAACATGCAGTTTGTAAAAGAGGAATGAAATCCACAACAATGCAGAGTAAGTGATACAATGACAGATTTCATTTCCAATTTGGGCATATGTATAATAGTTCTGAACGCATTATTCATATGACCATCCCTTACTTAAAAAAAAAAAAAACAAATCAACACTTGCACTCTTCTTTTTAAGTGTCTTTTATAGAAAACACACACAAAGTTAACTAGTTCGAGCAGCCAATTTTTGTGAACAAAGCAACATATGGAGCCAAATATATATGAACATGCAATTATTTTTGCAAAACTGGAGAAGGCATTTTTAAAAAATGTTGCATCATATACAATCTTCAGCTATATGAAAGGTTGAACACATACATTTATCCATAAATTCATCTATAGAGTGGTCATAAATCATATGGGTGAAACAAGTTAGACGTAGAAAGCTTACGAGGGTGTGGTCCAATGGCTTATTTTAAAGATAGGCTATGGTGAAAATGACTCGGCCTTATTCATATCCTATCAAACATAATCATTTAACATTGCATTTAAAATCCATACGAAGAGAAGAACAAAAATATAAATCTTTTCACCGGTTGGAAGATTAGGGTAATGAAAGGTAGGAGAAAACTAAAAGAGGTGATGCATATGGGGTAGTTGGCTAAGAAATTTGGGTTAAACCAAGTCAAAGATAATGTGAACAATTAACCATGGGGTATCAAAAATCTTACCATGCACTACAGACTTGTGCCAAAATATCATTCTCTAGTTAATTGACAATCAATGCCATCACCATGGGTGAGATAATACACACCATCGTTCACCATAACATTTTTGGTGGTTGGCTCGAGCCCAATGAAACCAACAACACAATGGAGGTAAGCCAAATCAAATTCATGGCATTAAAACTGGAATTGATTGTGAATTGTTTGAAGCATGTGAAATGGGGTGGCAACAAATTCAAGTTGGAGGCCATCACCATATGGCCAACGATCTAGAATGTTGGAAAACCACACCACACTACCACCGTCGATGTTTACTTACCAAAGTTATACCAAGTATGTAGGGTCAGATCCACCATGATGCACATTAAAAACGAATGCCCAAGTTTTGAGTGGTGTAATGCACATTTGTCGAGCGATGAAATTAGGGTTTATAAAGCAAATAAATGGAACTTCAAACCTTGGCATAAATCCACACTAACGTCTATGCCAACCATACATTAAAACCCTTACATCTATTAATCAAACTATTTATGGATTGCCAATATCGTTATATATAAGGTTTATAAAATATAGCATCGACTTCATATTGTTTGCAAACAATATAACACTATATCGTTCGACCATGCTCTAGGATTCACAAGGTCCACCACATTTTACCACATGAGAAATGTGCCCAAAACAATGCACATTGCAATATAAGTATTTTTTCCAAACTCATATATATATTCCATTTGTATATTGCTTTCGCTTTGTTTGCATCTTGTTTTCAAATTTTGCAACTTAAAAAAACTGAGTCGGTTTTCATGTTATGCAAGCAATATATGTTTGATTTTCTTAGAAAAGGCCCCCCTTTTGGTTTGTTCAAAATAACACAAATGGGTATATCAAAGCAATTGAATGGTGACAAGCTTATTTGCGAGACTAAAGATGAATTCAAAGGGAGAAAAACTATAATTTCACAGTACTTTGTGAAATCTAAACATGATGCCATTAAACACATCAATGCAACATTTGTTGTTTATGTGTGTAGCTCCGAAATCTTGGACAAGAATGAGGAAAATTGGAGCGAAGACAACCAACAAGGATTGTCTCCGACCAACCATATGAACTGGTAGTTATTGAAAGTTTATCATAGGATACCTTAGGGAAAGATTTGCATTGTTCTTTGAATTTCACTATGTTATGGTTTTCCCTAGCCATAGTTTATTCCACAACACCGAGACATTGCATTATTATGAGTCTCATATATATTAGCATCTAAAACTCTTATATAAGTCCTATTTATGATTTCCAAATGAAATTATTCATATTTTACAGAACAATATGATGTAAACAACCACAAGAATGAAAGAAATGATCTGGATGATTTTGAACACAAAATGAGAGCGAAGATATAACACAGAAATATACAGATATATTGCAAGAGAGCCAATAGCATAATGGAGATATATCATATATATAACAAGAGGCACATATATACATTAATACACAATTTCTATTAATGAGCGAAATGTACAAAACTATATAAATAAAGAGTGAAAGACTCGCTAGAATGGTGGTAGCTTATCTCTGAGAATAGATGTCAAGGATACTCGTATTCACAAGAAGATGATTTTAAAATGAGGCCCCAAAGGAATTTTTATCATAAAGAAAATCCAAAACCCTAACCCCAGAAGATGGAAATCCAACAGTTTTGTGAACCCCGTTTTGGGTAGTTTGATTTATCAACTTCTCGGGGGCGTAACTTTGGCATACGATCTCCGTTTGGAGAGCACAATAGATCATTGGAATGGTATCGTCAAGGATATTCATTTTGGGAGCTCAATCAGAGCCTTTGGATATCAATGAGGTTCTTGATCCCTAAAAACCTTCATTTAGTCCCTCAAAATGGCCTCAAAAGTTTAGGAACCGAAAAATTGCTAAAAATAGTAAATTACTAGAAAACTATTTTGAGCCAGTTGGAATAGGTGGGTGGACATTGATATCCACCTAGATCAATCCTACCTCATTCAGAAGAAATGGTCTACATTTCATTGAGTGTCTGGGGGAGAGGAAAAAGCGTTTGCTGAATATGCATCTTGATGAGCTGCTTGCCTTGCTAGAGAAGTTGCGTTGCTTAGCTTATTGAAGGTTGTCATGAACTTGTAGATGGAAGGGTTGGAACTTTTGAACGAGTATGGATATATGATATGACTATGTGCATAAGGAATCCTTGTTCTTTTCTGCAATCTTATCGACCTGCTTCTGCTGGACATAATGTGCTTGGACGAAGGCTGTAGTGGTTGCAGTGTTCTTCTGTTCACCTTTTGAACAGACTGTGAAGAAGCTAAATTTTGTAGTATGAGATACTACCTTGTGACACTGTTTAGGTGGGACAATATAAGTTGTAACTACCTCTGGTATCTAGTAGAGATGACCCCCCAGAGTAACAATGACACTATAGTGTCGAGACTCATAAATAACATGGTGCTTCCAGATATATGGCTG
The DNA here is from genome assembly GCA_032191745.1 of Picea mariana. NCBI lineage: Eukaryota > Viridiplantae > Streptophyta > Pinopsida > Pinales > Pinaceae > Picea > Picea mariana. The sequence goes on along the minus strand of JASDQU010322722.1, from coordinate 4,116 downwards.
GCCCAAAAGAACATCACAGACATCCAGTGGGGAAACATCACATAATACCTCATCCTTGAAGGGTTGGATGCCGTATGAAAATCAACAAAATTGGATGACATAGAGATCTCGTCCCTAGTGAAGCCACCTGATGTTGTATGGTTGCGGGTGTGGTGTTGTCAACAATCCCAATTGTTTGACGACCTCTACTGAGATGAGGTTTTTCTGGCTTCCGCTATCAACAATGAAATGAAACGGGGTCCCCTTACCCACATATATGAATGGAATAGGCGCTCCCCCTCTTTGGGATCTACTAGTTCTTCTGGTTGAATTATTGTGGTTGTGACAATATTAGTGGGGTTTGCGTTGATGATTTGTCTTCTCCCATTATTTTCTGAATCATACTCTGAATCAAGGTTCGGTTCCTTGTCTTTGATATAAACCAATAATGACTGTTTTGAGCGACATTCATTAGTGTTGTGCCAGGGGATTTTTTGGAAATCGTATCACTTTCCAGTGTCCTTCTTCGTCTTTCTGTGATCCTTCTTTTCCTGTGGCTTCGACTAGTTTTCGCCAATATGTTTGTTAACGTCATCTTTATCATACTTTGGTTGTTGCTGATTTGCAGACCCAAAATCCCATTTTTTCTGGTGCCTCAATTTCTGCTCAATTTTAACAGCAGATCGATAGGCAACACCCAATGATGAGATGTCCAGAAAATCCATTTTAGTTTGGATGTATCTATGTAGAGCCCCACGGTATTTTAGAACCAAATATCGCTCGAAGTATTTGATACCTAGCTTGGTGCGCAAGGTATTGAAGGTATTGGTGAACTCTGATACTGCTTGGCCCTTCTCTTGCTGCAGTGTGGTCCATCTCATGTACTAGTCATCATAGTTTCCAATAGGGTAATATTGTTCCTTGACCGCATTCACAAAAAAATCCCAAGTGGGCTCGACCCCATATATCCCAGAATCCTCTATGGAAATTTTCTCCCACTAATTTTCCCACTAAAGTTTGACATGGTTGAGATATTTAAGGAGTGTGAAGGTGATCTTTTCCCTGTCAGAAAAATTGTGAACAAAGAAATAACCTTCTAGTAGATTTAACCATTTTTCTAGGGCATCTCCATCTATTTTTCCTTCAAATACGAGAATATCAAAATTAAATTGTACCTTGAAAGGCGAGGTGCCTCCAAAGTGGCCTCTTGATGAAGATGCGTCAGTTGTTATAGGCAAGCGTTGAAGGATTTGGGAAAAATTCTCCATCATTTCGTCCCTCCGTCACGTGAAATCTTCCTTAAGCAACATATTAATAGAATCGTCTACTCTGTTGTTTTTCTTTTCTTCTACCATGGAGGGTTTCTTGGGCGTGCAAGAGAAATTTTATTCAAGAGATACAAGCTTGAGACCCAACTTTCTATACTCAGACCTCGTCGGGGACATGCACTGAAAAAAACGATCAAGAGCAGCCTGCTCTGATACCACTCCAGATGATTTTCGACACAAAATGAGAGCGGAGATATAACACAAAAATATACAGAGATATTGCAAGAGAACCAATAACATAATAGAGATATATAAGATATATAACGAGAGGCACAAATATATAGTAATACACAATTTCTATTAATGAGCGAAATGTACAAAACTGTATAAATACAGAGTGAAAGACTCGCTAGAATGGTGGCATATTATCTCTAAGAAGAGATGTGACAGATACTCGCATTCAAAAAGAAGACGATTTTACAATGAGGCTCCAAAGGCCTTTTTATCATAAAGAAAATCCAAAACCCTAACCCCGAAAGATGAAAAGCCAACATTTTTGTGGACCTCATTTTGGGTAGTTTGGTGTATTAACTTCCCCGGGCGTAACTTTGGCATACGATCTTTGTTTGGGGCGCATGATAGCTTCTTGGAAAGGTATCATCGAGGATATTCATTTTGGGGGCTCAATCAGAGCCTTCAATTATAATTGAGGTGCTTGATCCTGAAAAATATTCATTTTGGTCCTCAAAATGGCCCCAGAAGTTTAGGAACTGAAAAACTGCTAAAAATAGTAAGTTACCAGAAAACTGTTTTGAGCCAGTTGGAATAGGTGGGTGGCCACCGATATCCACTTGGATCAATCCTCCCTCCTTCATAATCAATGGTATCCATTGCGTTGAGTGTCCAAGGTAGAGGGAAAAGTGTTTGTTGAATCTGCATCTTGATGAGTTGCTTGCCTTGCTGGAGAAGTTGTGCTGCTTAGCTTGTTGAAGGTTGTCACGAACCTATGGATGGAAGAAGGATTGGATCTTTTTAACAAGTCTGGATACATGATATGAATGTGTGTGGAAGGAATCCTTATGCTTTGCTTCAATGTTATTGACCTACTTCTGTTGGACATAAGGTGCTTGGACTGAGGCTATAATGGTTGCGGTGTTTTTTTGTTCACCTTTTGAACATACTATGAAGAAGCTGGATTTTGTAGTATTAGATACTACCTTGCGACACTGTTTAGGTGGGACAGTAGTTGGAACTACCTCTGGTATCCTCTAGAGATGAACCCCTGTTGTCTTAACTGGATGGCTTCTCTCTACTACCATGCGTCGTAGACCCATGGTTCATATCTATAAGGGTACCAACAAAGCCTAAAACTATCGGTCCTTCTGGTAAACCAAAAGGAAACACAATACATAGAATGCACTGCACAGTCTCACCAGAGATAGCTTTAAATGGGTGGCTGTAAGACTCAAGTGTTTACATCCTAGGATTGAGTGAGAGATATGGGATCTGCATTATGAGCCATTAATTATGATTTGTATTATGAACTACTATTATCCTCTTTTATATTTTAACCTCTGTGGTATCTTTTCGTTATATTCTCACAACAATTAACCAAGAAATATAATAGCTCATTCATTCATTACACGCAACATTTAACTAATAAAAGTATGAAAAAGATATGCATGCATTCATCACATTACACAGGTATTACCGTGGTTCACCCCCTCATGGGTTACGTCCACAAAGATTTGGCTCTTGGCTCTCTTATTATGACAGTTTTGCAATTCTCGTGCCGCATTCTTACAACTCTCCTCAGATGGGTAAGATCTATGTGAGGTGAACTAGATTGCACCAGGCTCCACAACCCGCAATCTAATCCTCAAAATCTACCTCCTCTTCTACTTTAGCTCAATCACTTTACAAAATAGTGCATCTAATCAGAAACATCCCCTACCATATCAACTTCTACAAAAGTAGCAAACTCGAACCTAACCGAACCTTTTTTATGATACCTGCGTATCTATATTTATATCTATCGGGATCTTCAACCATTTACAAAAAAACCTTACAAAAACCCTAACCCTACTGTCATTAGGTCTTCCTTCTTCATATGCGTGCTTTGCTTCCTTCCAACTGTCACCTCCTTCTTGCATGCGCGCGTGTTGTGCTTCTTACCGATTGTCGCTTTCCTCTTGCACGCTTCCTTTACCACTATTGCTCTTCCAATTGTCATTCTTCAGGCCGCCAACATTGACATGTGACTTGTCCTGAGTCACCTAATCTTTCTGAGCTGCCTCGATCTCCTCGGTGATCATCTAGAATTTTTCCCTTAGCTCTAGCTGTCTTGGTTGTATCCTTGTCGTGCCTTAATTCTGCTTAGTGCTATCCTGTCATCCTTCTTTTTTCGACATTTTGTTTCCCGCTCATTTGTCTTAGGCATGTAACCATTTCTCTTTCCTTTACCACATTCATGTTTCAAGCGTCTTGTGGCTTTTTCGTGGCTTTTCGGTTTTTTTTTTTTATTGCGCGGTGGGTGGTCGTCTGCCCTTGTACAACTTCAGTCAGCTCCCGTTGATCATTCCTCTGAGGTCTGTGCCTACTAAATCTCTTAACAGTACAACTCCACCATCTGTTACAGATTTGACCTCGTATGGTCCTAACTAATGCATTCTCAACTTTCCTGGGTACTGAAACGACTTGTTGTCATAGAGAAATACTAGATCTCCTTCCGTGAAAGTCTTCTTCTTAATGTGTCGATTGTGCCATGCTTTGTCTCTGGACTTCTACACTTGTTGATGGAATCCTGCCAAGATTCGGTCTTCCTCCATTTCTAACAGCTGGTTTAGTCTTTCCTGTATTGCGCCACGTT
>JASDQU010322716.1:0-11580 GCA_032191745.1 Picea mariana | reverse complement strand
CATTGTGAATCCTACGGATCCAAACCCAAATCCTGTTGCAGGAGGATCTGGGATACCTCCTTCACCACCTCCATCATCTCCTTCCTCTTCTGGAGGATATTCCTCTGACGAAGGCAATTCCCCTTCTCATCCTTCCACACCCACTACCCCAATGGAAAATCATAACAACCCTGCTAGACCCTAGCTTGATCAGGATGCCATAGCTGTACCTGGAGCTTAGCACCCTCTACCTAAGTATCCAGAGAAATGGCTTCCCAAGTTTGATCCTAACTCAAAACAGATAGCTGAAGACCACATTAAAAAGTTTATGTTAGCCATAAGAGTCCACAATGTCGAACATGAAGACTTTATTTGTAGGTTGTTCCCTTATACATTTGAGGGTAATGCTTCCACATGGTACTTTGCCCAACAACCCCATACCATCATATCTTGGGAAAAGTTTGAGTCATGCTTTTTGGAAAAATTCAGAGATGGTAAGCCTCCGGAAGTCTTAGTCATGGATCTTTCAAGCTTAAAAATGAACCCAAAAGAAAAAGTTAAAGACTTTAATCAAATATTCTTAACACTAAAAAACCGAATCCCTACAGATTCCATGCCTGCTGAGAGTCTTATAATAGCTTACTACACTAAATATTTGCATCAAAGTATAGCTATTTGGGTTAAACAATCTAAGAAATCCACATTGTTAGAGGAATTCAAGGAGGCCAGTTAGATTGAAAAAGATATACTTAGTCTTAAAGACTCTACTAGCAACGAAACTGAGACTAGTTCTTCTTCCAAAAAGAAGATTGAAATTCTCCCCAGACCTACTCAAAGTAAAACACAACCTGAAAACTCTGATTTGGAAAGCCTAACTAAAGTTGTTCAAAAACTGTCAAATCAAGTTATAGACTTAAAGAGGTCAACCGAAGAAGCTTCCTTAAGCAAAGGTCCTTACAAACCCCCGTTCTGGAAGCCTTTTCCCACCAACCGACCTAACCCAACCAAAGAAGGCCTTAATCTGGAAAGTTTGCAATGTGCCCTTCAAACAATTCTAGAAGCCCAAGATAACTTGATGCCTCCTGAGATCCCTGAGGAGGTAGTTGAACAAGAGACAGTTCAAGAAGAAGAGTCTTCTCCAAACATTTTTGGACATTTCTCGGATANCGAAAACACTACAACTTCGCCTCCGAAGCAATCTAAATCAGCGGAGCCTAAACAGAGTAATGTGAACCCCAACTTAGATTATGATGTTGTTGAAGATCTTAAAAAGTTAAGGGCTAACATTTCTATTTATGAGTTATTGAAGTTTCCATTTTTGTTACAAAAAATGTTGCAAAATATTTCAGAGAATGGCAAGAATGGTAATGGTAACAAGGTTGTGCAAAATAAATCTCCCCAGAAGACTTCCACTAAAAACAATCCTGTTCCTCAAGATAAAGGAAGCCTTCCTGTAAGTAATATAAATAATGTAAATAATGTAGATAAAGTAGCCTTAGAAACTGCGAGTAAAAAGCCACAAGATACTACTCTTAGTACTCGCAAAAATGTGCCTCCTTTTCTATTGACTTTCGAGATCTTTAATAGAAAGGTGCATAATTGTATGGTAGACTCATGAGCATCGTCCAATGTGATGCCTTGGTATGTTTGCCAGAAGATTAACTCAGAAGTTGAACCATCTACTTTAAAAATCATACAACTTGATCGGACAAATGTCAAAGTTATAGGAGAACTAAATAATGTGCTTATTAGATTATTGTCTAACCCCAAGGTTCATCAAGTTATTGATATAATTGTTGTGGATATTCCAGAAGTGTATGGTCTATTTTTAAGTAGTGACTGGTCGGAGTAGCTACATGGTTATTTTGTGACAGATTGGTCTCATCTATGGCTTCCAGAAAACGACAATCCTAATAAAATCAATGTGAACCATGAGCGTTACCTTAAGTTCATGGTCACAGATTTGAATGATCCCAACGAATAGTATACACCTTCTACTGATACACATGAAGTACAAGGGATGGAAACCTTCTTCGGCAACTTCATGGCCGAGGCTTCACCTATCACCAATCCAGAACAGCAGTCCGAGATTGTAGCATATATGCAGCCAACAGCTTCCATGCAAAGGTCCCATGTACCCGATGCAAATCTAATTTGGTCTCTTTATTTCAACAGATCAAAGTCTAAAGAAGGAGCTGGAGCAGGCTGCGTTATTATCGATTCGGCAGGTAACAAAACATTGATAGCATGTAGGTTGAAATTTGAATGTACTAATAATACTGCAAAATGCGAGGCTTTACTGCAAGGTCTCATAAAAGCTTTGGATATGAACATCCAAAATTTAACCATCTTTGGCGACTCTGAAATAGTGGTTAGATAGGTAAGACACTCTATCCACTGTCTATCTCCGCATCTCAAAAGCTACCAGTCTAAGGTATGGAATTTAATGAGTAATTTTTTTGCTTTCAATGTAAATTCTATTCCTAGATTGAATAACTCTGAAGCAGATTTATTAGCTAATGTAGCTTCTAAACTTCTTCCTGCAGAAGGATTGTCTCCTGAAGAATTCTCTATTGAGCTGATGTTTCGGCCATACATTCCCGACAACATCACGAATTGGAGAGTACTTGACGATGATCAATAGATTATCAACTTTCTGCACATGGAAGAAACCTTTCAAGGCATGATGATAGACGAACACACGCATGATGACGATTTGGCAATTTCACGGTAATACCAGATCCAAAAACTCTTGAACCTCTATCGGATATGGTAAAATCGATCCCTAAATCTATAGTTAGATTAGAGAAGTTTTATGATTTTGAAGTTAAATTTAAAAAGACGGTCAATTGTAAAACCAATAGTTCCTCATTATCTTATGAAAAAGTAAACTTAGGAACTAATGAAAATCCTCAGTGCATTAACCTAGGCTTGGGAAGTTCTCGACAAGAAAAATATGCATTCATTAAATTATTTAAAGAATTTAAATATGTCTTTGCATGGACGTATGATGACCTTAAAACTTTCGATCCTAATATCATACAGCATGTCATCCCGATGAAGCCCCAAACCTTACCCTTCCAACAAAAACTGAGAACAATGCACCCTAAACTAGAACCGACCGTTCAAAAAGAATTGAATAAGCTCCTTAATGCTAAAATAATTTTTCCTGTTAGGCACACTCAGTGGATTTCCAACCTTGTCCCATTCCGGAAGAAAAATGGGGAAATTTGACTCTGTGTCGATTTCTGAAACCTCAATAGAGCGTCTGATAAAGATAATTATCCTGTCCCACCTATGGAACAGATCCTTCAGCAGGTATCTGGTTCCGAGAGGCTATCCTTACTGGATGGTTTCTCTGGATACAACCAAGTCTTGATGTCTCCGCCAGACCAACTTAAAACCACCTTCCGTACCCCATGGGGCACTTATGCTTATCGCAAAATGCCTTTTGGATTGATTAATGATGAAGCCACTTTTCAAAGAGCAATAAACATTGTTTTCCGAGGCTTAATCAATCAGTCTGTCGTAGTTTACTTAGATGACATGACCGTATCTTCTAAAAAAAAAATGATCATCTAGCTCACTTACGAGCCGTCCTACTGTGATGTCGTAAATACGGCATCTCCTTGAATCCCAAAAAATCCATCTTTGCAGTAGAATAGGGTAAACTCCTAGGATTCATTGTGNTCTAGTGAAGGGATGATTATTGACCCCGAAAGGACTCAAGTCATCGCAAAACTCCCCCCCCCCCTACATCCAAAAAGTCTATGCAGTCTTTCTTAGGCCAGATTAACTTCGTGATAAGATTTTTCCCCAGCTTCTCCGAAATGGTCATACCCTTGCAGAACCTAATTAAGAAAGACACCTAATATCACTGGGGACCCCTAGAAAACCAAGATTTTGATGCAATAAAGAAGACCATAATAGACACTCCGTCTCTCATGAGCCCAGCTTTTTCCCAAGACTTTACACTCTACACTTTTTCCTCTGACCGTTTCTATGCCGCCGTCCTAACCCAAAAGAATGCCGAGAACCATGAAGTACCCATCGCCTTTATGAGCTCCTCTTTCAAAGGCGTTGCACTTAACTATCCAGCGGTTGATCGGCAAGCATACGCTGTTTTCAAAGCAGTCAAGCACTTTCGGTCCTATCCTTTGAAGTCAAGGATGAAAGTCATTGTCCCTTACCCAGCTGTGAGGAACTTGTTAGTGCAGAAGGAACTAGGAGAAAAGAGAGCCAACTGGGTCACCTCCTTGCAAGAGTATGACTTAGAAATCACCCCAGCTCAGATTGTGAGAGGCCAAGGGTTATGCAAGTTAGTTGATGATTCGGGATCAGGACAACAAGAAGAAAGTGATACGACAAACCTAGGACAATACGATCAAAGTCTAATTGGTTGCGCACAAAACCCTGTCAGTCCTTGGTATGACGATATAAGGTTCTGTCTTGAAAATGGGTCAGCCACCCGTCACCTAGACCCCTCTAAGAGAAGAGCGTTGAGATTAAAGTCTACCTCCTTTCATCTGGTTAATGGTATCCTGTTTCATCAGAATTTTGATGGCATACTGATGCGTTGTCTTGAAAAAGATGAAGCAGAAAAAGTCTTTCTCGAGTTGCATGCAGGAGAAGCTGGTGTCCATTTTGGTGGTGACACCACTGCTCATAAGGTTTTGAAAGATGGTTATTACTGGCCCACACTTTTTAGAGATGTCCATGCCTTGTGTTGAAAATGTATCATCTGTCAGAAAGCGTCTGGGAGGTTACAAAAACTAGCCTTTCCTTTGCAGCCCATTATAGTAGATTCTCCTTTCCAGCAACGGGGCCTTGATATCATAGGTCCAATCAACCCTTCGTCCTCGCAACAACACAAGTTTATTGTGACAGCCACGGATTACTTTACTCTATGGTCTGAAGCTGCTGCGTTAAGAACTATCAACATCAGTCAGGTAATTGCCTTTCTAAATTCGAATATTATCACTCGTTTCGGTATCCCTGACTGTTTAGTTTTCAATAATGCTTCTTACTTTTCCTCTCTTGAGATGAGAGAGTTCTCTTTGGAAAAAGGTATTAAGTTGAAATATTCTACTAGCTATTACCCTCAGGGCAACGGATTAGCAGAATCAACAAACAAGAACTTGATCAAAATCATCAAGAGAACGGTGGTTGAAAATCACAAGAATTGGCACAATGCACTGATAAACGCATTGTGGGATGATAGGGTAATGCCAAAAGCTGCTATAGGTAACTCCCCATTTTTTCTCATTTATGGCAGAGAAGCAATTCTGCCACCACACATTCTTCTTCCTTCGCTTCAATTGTCACAGAAAGTTCAAGAAGAAGATTGTCCCCCATTAGAAAACCGAATTAACGCTTTGATGAAGCTAGAAGAGGTAAGAGCCCAGGCCAAACGTAAGTTAGATCAACATCAACAATTGGTTAAAAGTTGGTTCGATTCTAATTCTCCTTCTGATAGGAATTTTGAAGTAGGTGATCTTGTCTTGAAATGGGACAAACCACATGAGGGGAAGGGAGAACACACAAAATTTCAAATCTTGTGGCTTGGACCATTTTTAATTGCTGAAAAGTTGGGTCCCAGTTATTTTCGTTTGCAGAATCTTGAAGGGCATCCTGACACCTATCCGGTGAATGGCCAAGCCCTGAAAAGATACTTTGCTTGATAACAACCCTTGTATATTATGTACATATTTTTCTTTTTCTTTCTTTTTAGTGTGCTATTTTGTTTTTTGATTTGAATTTATCAGTTTCTGTTTTCTTTGAAATACACACACATGTACACCGAACTATTCAGACAAAGACAATAGAAATTTTCTTCGCTAAAATAACTTCTAAGAAAATTGCACAAACATCAATGGCATATTTCTGAAATTTATATCTGTGTTGGAGAAAGTCTGTTGTTTGAAAGAAGCTGACTGATTTCGATCTCTGATTTCGATTTACGCTGTCCCTATTCCATAAAGGAATGACTCAGAAGATGTATCCCTGTCTTAGGAAGTTTTTTTTGTAAATAAAACATCTCTGGATCTAAATAGAGGACAGTCCTAAAAAATTCTGATGAGGCTTGAAAAAATATGTTAAAATATCAAGATTTTCAGCGTCACCCCACTCAGCTATATATCTATGAAAAACAAAACAAAATAAATTATTAAGAAGAGTTGTGGGAAGTGCTTGTAAACCCGCCGAGATACTGAAGAGGTCTGCTGGCAGTGGGTAAATGCATGCATGGTGCCAAGGCAACTTCGCCGGGGTACTAAACATGCCTGCTGGCAGCGAAGCAATGTCGGGTATATGAAAATTTGCAAAAAAGAAACCTCTTTAATGTCCTTTATTCTGATCCAGAACTTCTTAGCAGAATACAGATGTCAGAGTGGGTTAAATGGCAACCCTGTAGAGGCTATGGACGCCTGCTAGAAATAGTGGCTATGCCAACAGTATTGAAGATTTTATCTTTAAATATCGTGACTTGTTGATCTTAAGATTGTTATCATTTTTCATCTTTTGAAACACTGCTGGAATAACTGGTTAATGATGATGTTTATACGATTCTCTGGTCATTATTTTTGAGTTGAAATTTTCTTTGCTGTCCTAATCTGAACTTGTTCCTTATGGCAGAGATAACTGCTTCTACCAGTGTTTCGCCATTGTTGGCAACCAATTCACTTTTTCCATTGTCTTATAAGATGCCTACACCAATGTTTTGCAAACATCAATTTTTCGTCGCAATTTTTAAATTAATGACACTTTTATCTTTGCGACATTTGCACATTTACCTTCATTTTCTTTTCACGATTGTAAGCATGAAAACTTCATCTTTCGAAGTCTCATCGAGATCATTATCTGAACTATCACTATCTCTCTTATCGATATGCCTATTGCGCTTACCTTTTATTTATCATTATATAGCTGGCAAGATCCTTTGGTCGGTACTCATGCTTCGATTGATTGTGTAATTTGGTTCTGTTGAGTTTGCAATGCATTAGCATTTGGATTTGCATTTATTTGACTTACTTGACCTTTGGTTTCATAAGATACATGGGTGTTATGATTTAAATCTTTCATATATATCCTTTTAATATGATAACTATGTTTGCGTTTTCATAACTATTGGCTTGTTGATTATACGAATATCCATTGGCACATTGGTTAAACTATTGATTATATGAGCTGATACATTGGCACATATTTGGCATTGATTTCAAATCGTATGTTGATTGCGCGTTGGTTTATACACTCACCATGTGTTTCATTGGTCATCCAAGTGACATGATTGTTAAACCATGCTATAGTGGATTGAACAACTATCAAAGTCGGTGGTGGTACTATTGGCAATAAATATTATGCATGGCAGAGATAAGCTCCACCACCTTCGCACGATGGAATTTATGCCTATCCCCTATCCTCGTTCACTTCTTTAGCTCGGGTAGCTTTGCTCCTGTGTGTGTTTTGACCAAACCCTCGGCTTACCATGTGCTCGGCTCCATGGCACCAGTCGTGCGAATCGAGCCAAACGGAAACCAAGCCTTGTTAATGTTTGACAATGCCCACAAAGACTTGGAGGAAAATGGATGGCTCACCTTTATACAACGATTTGAGGGTTTTAACCTCTATGTTGCATGACAATTCGCCTTGAATTTCGATGGCTGTAGAGCCAAAGTGGGTGACACCCAGTTGGAAATTGACGAGAAATTTATCAGTTCTACTACAGTGTTACCATCCTCTGGACAGCGTTGGTTTAAGAATTGTAAGGTCGAGGAGGTGCCATGGACACTACTGTTCGTCTCGCGAAAGGTCACATCTTGTGACAGAGGTATGCCCATCTCTCCACTTAAACCACGATGGCACGATACTTTGATGGTAGTCAAACAGTTTGTGACCTGTGAAGGTCGATACAGATTCATTTTTCTCTACCACCTGCGTTTGCTAATGAATTTTATGGGATACTCATTAAATATGCCTTTTTACTTTCATCGTAGCCTATATAAAATGTCGAAAAGGTTTAAACGACAGGAGGCTAACAGTAGCCTGTTCCACTATGGGCTTATTAAACTTATCATTGTGCATCACTTGAGTTTACATGGTGATAGTTGGAGAGATTTCATAGCTCGGAATGGTTTTGACAATACAAACCCTTCCCAGGTTGACAAACCTGTGGTAAGTGAAACCTATGTTCAACCACACATGCCCTTACATATCCTATTACCCTCTCCTAAGCCTACGGTCGACCCTCCTATTGACTTACTAGATGTTGTAACTAAGAAGGCCGACACTATTAAGAAGCCTGTGAGCAAAAAGCCCAAGGAAAACCCTACTGCTAATGCTAAAGGAAAAAGGAATGCCCGGCTTATTTCGAGAATGGCTAGAAATAAGCCTAAACCCTCTGCTGAGCGAGACCCTATCGTCCTCAGTGAGGATTCAGATTCTGACATAGAACGTTTTCTATCCAGTGAATACTTTTACTCGCACGGTTTATGCCCCGAACCACCTTACAACTTCGTGATGAATCTTCCCTCCTGCCTGAGGAACGACCCTAGCTACCCTGGTATTAAATTGCCTAACGAAACCCTCAGCGATATGATCAAACCCTCGCCTACTCTTTCAAAACCCATATAGTCATCATGTGACCAATGCGATTTATGGTTGGAACGATACTACATCGACGTTCCCATACTCCAATCGAAAATTCAATCACTGGAACGCTGAATTGAGGTGTTGACCAGCCAAAGAGACCAACTCCAAGCAGTTGAGAAGAAGCACAAGACGACAGGCTCCATCCTTTTCAAAAATGTTGAATCGACCACAGCCGTTATCAACTCCAAATTGTCATGATCTAGCCATAAAGGTATGATTTTTATATCGTTTTAGTTATGTGAGTGACCGTGAGTAATATAGTGATTGAAATTTAGTCTTCGAATAGCTCTGTTTACATTTTGAAATGATTCTTTCATAATGTGTTTATCCTGTACAGTGTTTTCGCCTGCTAAAAATGAGTGGAATTTGGATTCAGTTACATGATTTACCCAGCTTGGTCACTGATGGATTTTATTAGATTTAATTGATTTTCGATTGGATTTGATTTGTTAGATTGAGTTAAAATTGATGGTTTGCTTTCGATCGAATTCGTTGTGATTGCGATCATGTTTGGATATGATTTCGTTATGGTTTATATACTGTGATTGGCAAACGATTTCAACGAGTTCGGTTGTTACGATTTTTAATATGTTGTGTCCTATGCTTTTATAAAATTGGGAATATAACTCTGTTCGATTTTAATGTGGAAAGAATGACTCTGTATGTGCAAATAATATTCATGCCCAAATCGTGGAATGGATTCGATTCATGACAACTATGCTAAACTCTCAGCCAATTAATTCGCTTGATTGACTTGCTGTTAGTTCGATCATTTTCATGAGTTAGATTCGTATCATAAATGAATACTCTGTTTAATTTTAAATTTGCAAAACGAATCAATTGATTATGTTATCTCTACCAAATCCGGTTACAATTCGTTTGAATGGAACGATTTTGGTCAAGGTCAATCGATCTTGTTTACCCCAATTTGCAAAAACAAATGATCGAATATCTCATGCGAACTCTGTTACACCCTGTTACAATCTCGTTTGTGGACAATTATGCACCAGTGTTGGTTTAATTCGGTTATGGTATAAATCGTTTTCTATGTCGTTACAACTATAACGAATTGAAAATGATTTTTTTTGGATTCGATCATATCTCCTGTTTAAACACTACTTATGATTTGTGTTGGTTATATCGGTTTCAATTGGATATCAAACGATTTCTCAGCGGTTAATGATGATTCTGTTCACCCGACTTATGATAACAATCGAAACAGAGTACACCTATCTCTGTATTCGGTTGAATTATTTTGATCCTGTTTGATTTTGAATGGTATAATAATTTCAAACTAAATGATTTGTTTTCAAATAGCTATTGGATTTTAATTGAATTTAATTCTTTAAAAGATTTTTAATCAATTTTAATGTTGATTCTGTGTCTTATTTAGACTAGCTACAGAATCAGAGGATTCTGTAGCTAGTCTATAGAATTAGATTTTTATTTTTTTATTAATAAAATATCCCTCTGACTTGTCCATTTCTGACCTGTTTCAGGTAAATTCGAATTGCATGGGACATGCTGGACAGTTCAAGAGATATTTGGGTGTTTTAGTTTTATTGCAGTTTCCTAGTTTAGTTAAACTTGGGATATCTTCCCAGATTTATGTAAACAGTTTGATAACTTCCACAGGGAGGTTTTACCCTGTGGAAAACTTATAAATACTTATTATTTTTGTACTAAGGATCATCCTCACTTGTGGGAGAACCAGGCTATGGATTTCTAATACAAACTGAGACAGAAGTTGATGTTCTTCTACAACTTTCACTTTCATAATATCAATCTTTTGTTTCATGTTTATGTTTATAAATTTGTATTTAATTAGTGACTACATTAGCTATCACAATCTTTTGCAGAATGATATGATTGAATTAATGTGATACATGCCTGATTTCTTTCACTAATTTAAAGAATACAACAATTACTTAGTTCAGCTAATGAATGACAGATTTCTCTTCTTCATCAATTGAACTATCATGTATAGATCTTTACATACAGGTTTATCTAATTGTGAAGGTTTATAAATGATAAGATTGTTGTTATTTTTATGTCTTATTTGTCTTGTAAATAAACTCGAAGAGCACCGTAGCCTATCGTTTACGAGAAGCTCTCAGATTATTCGGTGCGGGTTTCCTCCCTCCAATCAGCTAAAGACAATCATACACAGGACAAACCTGGAGTGTTTCCAGGTCAGTGTGTCATTTATTTGTTTAGTATATTTATTAGTAGTTTAGTTAGATATATGTTTTAGTTTAGATTAGTAATTAGAATTAGTATATTAGTGATTTAGTTTACTTAGTCTTTGTTTTATTTCTGTTCATAAAATTATAAAATCAACAAAAAATATCTCTTTCTGTTTTAGGACAGAATATTCATGAGTTTTTCAAGTTTTATTTAAATCTGTAAATTGTAGATCACTGTACATTTTGTGAATAAGTTATATTTCAGTAAGTAGTTAGTATAGTAGTAGTTAGTAGATTGTATATATATAATAGTTAGATTAGTTTAGTTTGTTTTATTAGTTTTAGTTTAGTTTGTTTTAGTTAGTTTTATTTTAGTTAGTTTTATTTAGTTTTAGTTAGATTAGTTTTTATAGATTAGTTTTCTTTTTGTTTTCTTAGGACCTTAGATCGGCTAACGGAGCTGCTAAACCCGTCAGGGTGGTTCATCCCGAATGGCTTGGGTTATTAGACAAGCCCAGACCAGTTCCACTCTCTCAGTTGACGGACGGTCAATTTTGCCCGTCAACAGATCTGGCAACAAATTTCTTTTGTGAAGGATCTGCATACCCTTCTCACTCATGTGTCCCAGCCTATGATGCCATAGTGCTGTATCCACTCCTGTAGAAGCTAAATATATAGAAGAGTCAGTATTACCAGTACATAGATACAATGTACCTACCTTCTCTCATTTCGCTATCACCAATGATCCTTTGATGACCTTCCACGT
>JASDQU010322715.1:0-13028 GCA_032191745.1 Picea mariana | reverse complement strand
CATCTTTACATCAAACAATCTTGGGTCCATTACGCAACCTTTGTGCTACGAGGCTTTCTTCAAGGGTTGACATCAATGACAACCAACCTTAATCAACAAATTGTGAAGATGTAGTTTTATTAATTGATATTTAAGTGGATGATTTGATTATCATTGAAAACAAGGGTGATTTAATATTTGGTATGATGTTAAAATGTGAAAATTGAAAGATACAAGGGTGATTCAATATTGGTATGATGTTAAAATGTGAAACTTGAAAGATACATTTTAAATTATTGATTTAGGTTTATTGTGTTTTTTTCTTGGCATCCAAATTGGATGATGGTATCTTCCATTTTTAATCAAAGTATGTTTTGAATATTTTGAAAAGATTTAAAAGATAAGGTTACAATTTGTGTTATATTTCGTTTCAATCAAGAGTTAAGTTAATTAAGGATTTCGATTTTCTAAAATTTAATGTTATTGTGTATAAGTAGTTTTTTGGTAGTCTTATTTAATTGACTCATATTAGACATGGTGTTTCCTTTGTTCTTAGTCTTGTCCCAAAGTTCATGAAGGATTTGAAGGAGACTCGTCTAAAGGATAAAAAGAGGTTTGTTTGATATAACATAAGGCACAAAGCAGTTTATCATTAAGTATATTAGCATAAATTTGAATCAAATAGTAAAATACACAAACTCTAATTGGGTTGGTGATGGAGATGACTAGAAGCCGACTTATAGATATGTGTGTCACCATGTATCTAGCCCAATTGTATGGTCATGTAAAAATAAATAGGTTGTTTCCCCATTGATTGTCAGTGATGAATGTTTGAACTAAGGGGTTTTTAATTAGCTACTTGATCGAAGAGCTTGGGTTTCCTCATATGGAATTGAATACAATAATCAGAGTGCAATACAAGTGGCTCATAATATCATTTAAAATAGGAAGATGAAGCATGTTGAGCTTCACGTGGATTACCTCAAACAATTGGTACAATATAATGTGGTAGTTCTTGTTTATGATAGGATAAATGATCAAATTGTTAATATTTTTACAAAAACATTATAAAGGAAAAGTTTGTTAAACTTTTGTCTATTCTTGGGCTTCTGGAAGCTATAAATAAGGGGGTCGTGATGAGATAATCCCACCTCTATTGGAGTATACATACACATTTACCTAGTACATCATATTTCCTATGTTCTATAGTTCATGTATGAGTATGCACTTGGTATCACTTGGTCCAATATATTCTCCCTTGGATGAGAATATTCTTCCCCTAGACAAGGGCATACCTCTTATTGATCCATGCTTCAATTATACTTCAGTTACACTAGTGGAGTCTATTTTTTCATGCCTACCTTGGAATCATCACCAAGTCTTGCATGTCTACCTTGGAATCATCACCAGGAGTGCATGCCTTCATTGGAATCATCATGAGTGTGCATTACATGCGCATGAGGATAGGAGGGTGTATTCATTGTGCATACATGAATGTGATACACTCCACTTATGCATGTCTAGTTAATTGTTGATTGCATGACCAGTAAACTAAGACTAGGTGGTAGATTATTAGTGTTTCAGTTAGTGCATGTCCATGTAAGATATAGAAGCTCAACCATGGCACATTAGCTCACCATAAAGTCTATATATATTTTAATCTATTTACTCATTCATTTTGGAATAATTATTCATTCATTCTCTCTTCATTTCCTTTTTGTCTCAAGCTTGAAATTTTCATTTTGGAATAATTATTCATTCATTCTCTCTTCATTTCCTTTTTGTCTCAAGCTTGAAATTGTTGCTCCTTTTTGCAACTAGATTCTCTATGCAGGTTATTCAACAATTTCACGTTGTGAAATTATTATTTATAAAAGTCATCTTTCGACCCATTATGTATGTTCTTCTTTTAGTTGAGATCTCTGCCACCTACTTCCATATCTTTTAAACCCTTTGTAATTTATCTTTAAGCATAACCTCACTCTTATACTTTGTCCATCTCAATATCTTATCTGATTCATGAACCACATTATATATGCTAATACCATTGAACCCTTTAATTAAAAAATTAAGAAAATATAAATATGATTTGTCTTAGCTATGGAATATAAAATAATATTAATACAAAATTTAAATGATCCACATTATATATGTTAATACCATTGAACCCTTTAATTAAAAAATTAAGAAAATATAAATATAATATAAATATGATTTGTCTTAGCTATGGGATCTTAAATAATATTAATACAAAACTTAAATGAGCGACCATAGAGTTATCTAATACTTAATAATACAGTAAGTATAAGAAAGAGACATTTTCATCTTGAATATGGATTTGACTTGAAAGGGTTCATATTTCTAATCATTAACTGTTGTAATGAAAAATATATGAAAATGATTGAATCTACATCCAATGTTATATATATATAAAAGATTGTTTGTATTTTGTCAATTTTAATTGATAATTTCTTAGGATATTTAGACATTTATGAATTAGTTAAGATCAACTTGGTTTAATGTGCTTTTAGATAAAGTGTGTTTCTTTAGTGTTCATTGTAATTATTTAATCTGACTGTCACAATTATGTTCTAGACATAAAGTGACATGGTGGTTCATCTTATCCTCAATACTAATGGCTAGATTATTGATTCATGGATAAACACATGATTGGTCCATAATATTTAATGAAAAAGAATGGAGGGTCATTTGTTGATGATCGATTGTGAGAAACTCATATGTAAATTGTTTTCCTTTTGCATTAATATATTGTCTCAAGTGGGCATTGTTGGTGTATATATATGCTTAGTATATTGCACTCATTTATATGTCAATCTGGGATTCGTAATAAAAAAAATTGTTACAGCATATGTGCCGAAAACAGGTAACATATCTATGTTTGTTGTATCTAGCTCAATCAAGAAATAATTAATAACATAACACTGTGTTTCTAGAATATATGAACACTTCACACAACTTCAAACTCAGAAGATAAAGTTTATAACAAAAATCTCCAACAAGCACTCATTTGAAAAGGTTCTTGCTTAGATGACAAGTTTGTTCATTACAGGATCATGAAATGAAGAGATGAACTTAGATCTTGCTTCTTGTAGCAATTGAAATAGCAATTAATAAGTCACTTTATTTATTTCTAGAAATAAACCAATCATAACCCTATCGATTCTAATCAAACCTTCTTCAATACAGGAAACAATCAATATGATTGAGAGACTTCATTACATGGAGCATGAAGGTGAGAGATGAAGTCTTATGGTTCTTGTACCTACTAAGAACATCACAATCATAAATTCAAAATAATAACAATTTCTTACTTAACAATCCCACACATCTATCAAACTCTTGTCAACTAAATATCAATCTGTAGAACTGGAAGTGGAATTATCTACTCTGCTCAATATTTAGCCATTCACTCAGACTGATTCAAAATCAAATAAATTTGTATTGTACTTAGAAACGTTTATGTATTTAAAATCATTTGCAACACACAACTATTAAGTGTTCACACTCACACAATTGACTTACAACACACAAAGACATGTACAGGGAGGTTTACCTTGGTTGGGGTGGTGGGCCCTTGCCGAACCAACAAGGTGCCTCTAAACATATTGCAAACTAAAACATTTTACTCATTCCCATGAATTGCACAAAATATCATTTGTATTCCTTCAATTGATCGAGTGAATCAGCAGTTCAACATTTCATTCAACGTTACAATGTTTATCATTCTCTACTCACTACTTACTTTCTATCATCTACACAACATCCCTTTTAAAGAAGGGGAGTCGTTATAACCAAGGTCTGAGGATAATTATCAAATGGTTTCAAAATATTACAATTGGTGATTCATATTGTATCTCAAGGGATGGACTTCATCCTCATGACACGAAGTGCATGAGTGATGAAGTCTATTGTGATCTCCAAACTATCTAAGGATACTTCCATTCAACTAAATTCTTGGAATCACCACCAGCATACTCATTCAACACATGAATCCTGTAGACAAGGGTTTAGTAATGGACTAGCACAGTCATAATCTAGGTATCGAACTAGCATAATGGTGGTACAGGAATAGGCACAATGGTGGTACCGAAATAGGCACGGGGCTGGTACCGAAAGAGGCGATGAGATGGTACCGGAAGAGGCGCAGAGCTGGTAATGGAAGAGGTGCAGAGATGGTACCAGAAGAGGCATAGAGTAGTGGTATTGGATCACTGCAGAGTACCATATCAGAAGGAGTATTGGTACCAGATCAGGCAGAGTACCGGATCATGCGGAGTATTGGATCAAGTGGTTGTTGTAGTACCATATCAGTGTAGTACCATATCAGTGTAGTACCAGATGGAGCTTCTTAATTAATAGGCAAAGTAATTAGGAACATAAATAATCAATCATTTAATCCAATTTAATCAAAAAATCAAACAAATCATGTTTTAACATAGGTTACCTCTCTATGCACATGGACAAGGTCACAAAGTAGGTTTGTGGAGGAAATGGTCAATCATATACACATATCATAGGTAAAATATACTCAGATAAAGGATAATATAGGATAATAGAGGTGTCAAAATGGAGACTCAACATTTCCCCCATGCTAACTTCATTGCATGTCCTCATGCAAGTCAATCTCGCTGAATAAATTTTCCCCTTTGAGTTGGTCAAGAAACTCATCAATCCTAGGAATTGGGTATCGATTCCTAACTGTGATTTTGTTTAAGAATTTGTAATCAATGCAGAGCCTCCAAGTCCCATAATTCTTCTGCACCAATACAATCAGGCTTCCGCAAGGGGAGGATTTGGGTTTGATGTTCCCCTTTTGAAGAATCTCTTGGATCTGACACCTAATTTCATCATTTTCCATCATCGAGCGATGATAGACTGGTCCATTAGGCAGAGGTGCATCGAAGGATAGATCAATTGGATGGTTGACTTGGCAGTGTGTTGGTACCTCGATGGGTGAGGAGAATATGTCTTTGTACTCTTCCACAATCTCGTCCACTTGCTTCTGCTACAAAGAGAGGCTTTTTTTTTAGGCCACGGATGTGGCAGCGACCTTCTGATTACTGTTAGCATGGATCACAAAGAAGAAGAACTTATCGGTCTGTGAAATGACCTTACTGCATTTCTTAGCGGAGATTAAATAAATAGTGGTAGGTGGCACTACCTCTCGTATCATGTACAATTGTCTACCCAAATTAATAATAACACTGTGGGGTATAGACTCATACACGACATGATGCTTCCACAAATATGGTTGTCCTAAAAGAACATCAGAAAATATGATGATATCACAAAATACCCCATCTTCAAAAGGCTTGATGCCATAGGGAAGATGGCATTGTTGGCTAATACAAAGATCTCTTCCTTGGCAAATCTAGACGATGGTGTAGGGATGCGGGTGTGGTTTCCTCAGCAATTACTGTCGCTTGACGATATCTACTAAAATTAGGTTCTTCTGGCTGTTACTATCGATAATGAAATGAAGTGGAGCCCCCTTTATCCACATCTATGAGTGAAAGAGGCCTTCCCCTTCCTCTAGTTTTTCTAGTTCGCTTGGTCGGACTTTGGTGGTAACAAAAGTGGCACTGGGTTCAACATCGATAATCTGCTTCTCTCCTTTGGGATTTGATTCAGAATCAAAATCAACCTCTGACTCGAAATCCTTTAGCTTGGCCATGAGTGACTTCTTGGAGAAGCACTCTTCAATGTTGTGCCAAGGGATTTTATGGTACTCACACCATTTTCCCATGCCCTTCTTCATCTTCTCATTGCCCTTCTTGTGTTGCGTCCTGGACTGGTTTTCATGATAGTGGCCATCTTTTCTTTATCCCTTATTGTGTGGGTTGGGGTCACCTTTTCCCTGCTTCATCTGTAAGGAGTTTGCAGATCCAAACTTTCACCTCTTCTGCTTAAATTTCTGGTTGATCTTGACAGTGTATCTATAATTCATACCCAATGAGGCGATGTCCAGAAAATTCCATTTCTGTTTGAATGTATATATGCAAACAACTACGTTATTTGAGCACCAGATGTCGCTCATAGTATTTGATACCCAATTTGGTGCACAGGGTATGGAAAATATTGGTAAAATCTGGTATTGTCTGGTCCATTTCTTGACGCAGGGTGGTCCATCTAGTGTACTAGTCCTTGTAGCTTCCAACAGGATAGTATTGTTCTTTAATGGCATCCCGGAAGAAATCCCATGTAGGTGAAACCACCAATATTTCATATTCCTTTATGGCCCTTTGCTCGGAGTAAGTGTCCCACCAGTCCTTAACATGGGGGATGACCTTTAGGAGTGCAAAAGTAATATTTTCTCTATCGAAAAAATTGTGGACTAAAAACTACCCTTCGAGTAGATTCAACCATTTATCTACAACATCCACATCTATCATTCCTTGAAATAATGGAATATAAAAATTTTCCTGTACCTTGAAGGGGGTTGCATGGCTGCTTGATGAAGATGCTTCTTTTGTGGGCAGTCGCCGAAGGATCTGTGCAAAATTGTTCATCATTTCGTTCCTTTATCATGCAAGGGCTTCCTCGAGCAACATTTTAAAAGGATATCCTACTCCATAATATTTATTTTTGTCTCCCATGGGTTGTTGTCAGGCTTGGCGCTGTCGATCTTACGACGGCTCGATTGGTTCGAATCCCAACTTCTTGTACCCAGATCTTGTCGAGGACATGCATGAATAAAAATAAATGAAGAGTAGATCAATCTAATACCATTGATCTGGATTTATGAGCGGAATGAACTGATTAACAGACTAAATACAATAAACACAGAGATATGAAGAACAACACAGATATCCAGTGAACAATATCTTCTATTGAATAAATGAAATAGGCTAAAACTGTAAAATTGCATAACTAAAACACTTGCTCGAATGGTGGTAGCTATCTCTGAGAAGAGATGTGGTTGCTATGCGTATCTGTCTAAGAAGAATGATTACAATGAGGCTCCATATTTCTTTTTGATATTACTCATGAATTCCAAAACCCTAGATATCCAAAAACCTAACCCTAGGAGGTGAAACACCAAAAGTTATGTGGGCCCTTATGGGTAAGTTGGTACCTCAACTTCCCGGGGTTGTAAATTTTGCATATGACCTCTGTTTTAGGCGCATGATAGCTCGTTGAAAAATTCTTTTAAGAACTACACATTACATCATCAAACTTTGACTCTGTCTACATTTTGACTGTGGCAATCCAAAAAAACATTGTTAAGGGCCCCAAAACGGCTCTGGAAGTACAACAAGATGTGTTGACGTGAAAACATACAAAATAAGACAGTTGGATTAGGTGGGAGGCCAACAGCATCCACTTGGAAGATGTGTGGGGATTCATACATCCTTAGAAGTGTATAACCCACCATTACAAATAAGTACATAACAACGTGTTGAACTAAAACTGTCAAAAGGATCTAGTTGGAATAGTTGGGTGGCCACCAATATCCACCTGGATCAAATGGTGGTTAAAATTACTTTCAATAGGATAAATGTAGGACTCTTATGCTTCCCCGTGATGATTGTACTTATCCCATGCATCCATAACTACATGAGAAGACTTCCCCACCAAACTCTTGCATGAATTCAACGATTGGTTTTATAAGTCAAAGGAGGTGGATGGATTCAATTTTTGGAACGTGGTGGAAAAGAGATAATATTTAAGGCTAACACTTGGCAATAGAGGATCCACTTTACCATAGGAACCATTTCCTCTTCCCCTCTAGTGGAATCATAACTGTTCTTCTTCTCTTCACAGCCATCTTGGAACATTATATATTGTATTCCAACATTAATATTTACATATCTTGAGTTTATCATGACAAGCCTACCACACATTTCATATAAGTATATTTACATCATACATGCATATACATTCACTGGTTATACCTTGGCTCTAAGCTTCACACTAGGAATTCATGTTAATAAATAGCACACAAGATGGGACATAAAAACTTAGGGTAAAAGGCTTTAAGCCATATGTTTGATTCATAATATTCATTCCAATGATATAAATTTATAGTACATAAACGAAACCACCTCATAAACCATATTTTCTCTCACATCGACACCTCATCAAGAGATAAGGCTAGGAGGAGGAATAATAGGATCTAATACACACTTGGGATAAAAACTATATCTTATAATTTGAAATACACAAAGGTGGTGTAGGAATTTATGATTGTATAGGGAGTCACAAGCTAACAATCCCCCTCTCAATCACAAGTCTGAAAAATAATACCAACAAGGAAGTAATAACTAGTATCCTCTCCATGTCTTCAATATGGAACTTTTGAGTTGAGCCTCGATGAAGAATTTCCTGAAAAACCACCAAATCTGGATGTTGAAAACTCATAGAATTTGTAAAATTCCACTATGTAAACATGTGATCCAGAACACCTATAATTGTTCATTGATGCCAACTCCAATATCTGATGAGATTGAATCAATAGAAGTGACTCAACTACAAGTCTGACACATCCCTAAAAATTCTTGACAACTCAATCAAATGCCAAGAAACAATGCAAATGGATCTAGTTGTCCTCTACTAGGTCAAATTATCATCTAGGTGGACAAAATGTTCACAAAATTGCTCTCAGAAAATGACACAAAAATAGTGTCAATCAACATCCCAATCATTAATTTGAATTTCTATGTATGATTCAACTAAACCATAATTCTATAACATAACCACTTAGTAAACTAGGTGTCCCACTGGAACTACTAAAATTGTGAATCAATCATCATGTTTAGATCAAAATCAAATAAACAATGGATGTCACACAAAATATGACAAGTGATGAAACCTCAAAAATGCCCAATTGGAAATTTATCACAAGTGATGAAACCTCAAAAATGCCCAATTGGAAATTTATCACAAGTGATGAAATCTTTGTAACTCTCTTATTGATATCATTGTCACCCATTTGGTGTTTTGTTTGTTTAAGTCTTCCATCTAGAGATTGTTGTTGCCCAATTTGCAATTTGTTGTTGTCAAAACTTGAAGTTTGATAATCATCGTATATATTCCCCCCTTTGTTAGTTGAAAGGTGAAACATCATGGGTTTTATTGTGTGTTACCCTAAACCAATTCATCACTACATCGGTGGTTTTGGTTAACCACTAACCATTTTCATTTCATTTGGTGGTTTCAATTTACCACTAACTATTTTCACTCATTAATGTACTCCCCCCTTAAGGTGCAAGATAGTTTCATCAATATACTCCCCCCTTTGAGGTGCAACAAAGTACCATTCTCATTTTATTTGTGTACATCCCCCCTTTTAAGGTGCAAGGAGAGAAGATTGAATGGAAATATGTTGCAAGATGTGTCTTTACTCAAAAGAGAATTATGCAATAAGATTCATATCATTGCTTTGTTTTTGATGACCATTGACAAGGATTGATCCACCCATAGTGAATCTTTAATCTTATAAGTATATCTGGTTTGGAGCATTTACCTCATCAACGATTATGTGTGTTTCAACGCTGACAAGGATGGAGATCAAAATAGTGATCATCCATATGACCAACTCAATGAATATGTTGGCACTTAGCATTATGATGTTGAACTGGAACAAGTGAAGTTGAAACTTCTTGAAGGAATCCTGCATTGTTGAAGTGGATTGGTCTAGAATGATTTGGAATATAAAAGGTTATCTCCTTATCATATCCAAGTCTTGTTTGTGTTTGTTGTTTCTGATTTCTTAACAAGGTCTAATAATGGGCTTGGAAAGAGTATGTTGAACATGTTCATGAATAACTCCATTCTCATTTGAAACTACATCCGAAGTTGTTTCACTAAGTTGATCATGTACTGACTATTGATTGGAATTATTATCAAATTCAAAAAGTGGGTTGTTTTGTACAAGGACTAGTTCAGAATGTTGAACATACTTTAGCTAAAGTTCATCATGAAGAATCTATGATTGAGTCTAAATAATTTTAACTTTGGCTTGTGAAACTTGCAAAAATGTTAGATTTGATTTAAGAGTTTTTTTGTTGATTGAGATTGTATTGTCAATGGTAGTGAGTATTAGAGTGTTCAGTAACTCTAGTAATTCTAGAGTTTGAGCCATTTTTAAATATTTAATGAGGCCTCTTTGTGCAAGTAGGTTTCGATTACAATTGACTTGAGAACTAATAGGCCTTCTTGCAATTCCACCTTGTATACAATTCAATGACTCAATGTTGGCATATTTATTACGGGCAGACAAAAGGCAGAGTATTTGTTTGTCATTGATGGCAAGCTCAGCCCGACAATGACGAACAAGAGAAAGTGGCAAGACCAGTAGTGCAATGATGATCGCATGGCAAGATCAGAAGCGTAAACTCCATTTCGGAGTTTCGGATACCGAGAGTTGGAGGAAGCAAGGAAGCAACTCACGACAGAAAATAGCGAAATGTAAAACCACGACTTAATATCCATTTCGGAGTTTCAGATACCGAGATTTGGAGGTGTCAAGGACACTCACGACAAGAATGATGAAATTGTGAAATGTGAAACACTGAAATACCAAACCATTGATCTGACTCCATTTCAGAGTTTCGGATACCAGGAGTTGGAAGTGTTGAAACACTTCATCACAGAAATGTCGAAATGCGAAACGACAAAATACCAGACCATTGATCTGACTCCATTTCAGATTTTCGAATACCAGGAGTTGGAGTGTCAAAACACTTCACCACAGGAATGCTGAAATGCCAAAATGCCAAAATGCGAAAAACACCTTTTGGTGTAGGTTTCGAATACCGGGAGTTGGAGTGTCGAAACACTTCACCACAGGAATGCCGAAATGTCGAAATGTGAAAAACACCTTTTGGTGTAGACTGTGGTCACCGTCAGTGGTCATGTGAGAGGGAGGAACTAACACCAATATAATCTCCTTTTCAGCGATCGTAACATGAAGAGTCGAGACTCTTCACCACAGGAATGTCGAAATGCCGAAATGTCGAAATGTGAAATGGCGAAATAAACGCAAGACCCTACGGATTTAATCCAACAGTGCTAGTTATTTGAGCATTTGATTGAAGGGATATTATTTATCTTTATGATTAACTATTCAGTTACAATTCAGTTAGCTGAAACGAATCATGGTTCTTGGACGGTTGACGATTCAGTTGCTGAGGCATTTTTTCCCAAGAAGATTCGAGGTGTAACCGAAGAGGAAGTGGATAAAAGATATATGTTGTGACTGTGCCGAGTGAAAAATGAATTGAATCGTAGAAAGGTAAAATTATAGTATGCGCAGTGGAAAGAAAACACGAAGATGAGGAACATAAGTTGAATATAACAGAATAGTGGAAGAGAGCAGAAAGTGCACATATCAAAGATGCATATCTGTGAGAAGAAGATAAATCCAAGGTGTGCATGCTAAGATAGAGGATAAGATCAGAAGATGAAGAGGATGGAAGAAGGGAGACACTGATGTAGGTAGAGCAGAGCTGCATAGCTGAACAATGATAAGCCTGGTAAGCAAATGAAAACTATTGAATCACTGTAATAAATTCACAGAAAGAAAAGTTTTATATTTCAGGGTGGTTGGGAGGTGCTAGGGAGGAATGTTNNNTTAGAGGTTCTAGTGGGTGCTTGAACACAGAGAGTTGTAGCTTCCATCTGGTTGCAGCCAGAGAAACCAAGGTGGCAGGGTGGTGCAAGGGAGAACAAGTGTTCTCTGTTATATAGGTTGGAGCCTGTGTAACTGGAAGTTGGTGCTTCCATTCAGTTGGTGTTGGAACACTCAGGGAGTTGGTGATTCCTTATAGTGGGTGCTAGAGAAACCAAAGAGTTGGTTCTATCAAACAATTTGGTGCTTGTATAAGTGGAAGTAGGTGCTTCCATCCAGTCAGTGCTGGAACACTCAAGGAGTTGGTGCTGGAACATTGCCTATCATTTCAAAGAAGAAAAGGTTTTCTCCCTTTATGGGTTTCCTCTTGAAAATATGTCTCTATGTATATCTTGTGTGTGACTAATGCTCATTATTTATGTTGTCCATATGTTGTATAATATTGATGATCACTTGTAGAAAGATTAAGAATGTTTTAATAGACTTAAAATTGTTTAAGCACAATAACAACTGATTCACCCCCGCCCCCCTCTTAGTTGTCTTAGTAATTTCAACAATTGGTATCAGAGCGGGTTCATTTTATTTAAAGGTATATCTATAAGCTTAAACATGACAAGTCATGAAGGGAATTTAGCCAGTAAGCCTCCTCTATTTGATGGAACAAATTTTGCCCTTTGGAAGGTTAGAATGAGAACATACCTCATGGCCTTAGGTGTTGTTGTTTGGGATGTAGTAGAGACTGGATACATAAAGCCTATTGTGCTAGCTTCCAAGGATGATAAGTTAGAATTTATATTTAATGCTAAGGGAATGTATCCTGTCTTGAATGGACTTGCAGAAACCAAGTTTGTAAAGGTGATGCATCTTCAAACTGCCAAAGAAATGTGGGATAAACTTATTAGCAGCTATGAAGGAAATGAGAAAGTAAAAGATGGCAAACTTCAAACATTTAGGTTGAAGTTTGAACAACTAAAGATGAATGAAGATGAAATAGTTAGCAAGTATTTTTTAAGAGTTGAAGAACTTGTGAATGCTATGAAGGGTCTTGGTAAGAAGTTTGAAGAATCAATTTTAGTTCAGAAGATTTTAAGATCTTTGCTTGATAAATTTAATCCAAAAGTATCTGCAATAGAAGAACTAAATGATCTTAAAACTCTGTCCATTGATCAACTTATAGGAACTTTAACTGCATATGAAATGAGAATCAACAAAGATAAATCCATTACTAGAGAAGAATCTTTTAAAGCAGACAAGAATATTGATTCAGATTTAGATGATATTGAGGCAAAATTTGTGAGAAGGTTAAAGAAAGGATCAGGAAATATCAAGGCAAGCTTCCCTTCAAATGTTTTAACTGTGGTAAGATAGGTCATTTTGCATCTAAGTGTCCCCATCAGAAAAAGGACCAGAACTCTGATGATGAAAAGAAGTACAAATTCAAGAAATATAGTAAGAA
>JASDQU010322713.1:0-13029 GCA_032191745.1 Picea mariana | reverse complement strand
CTTATACCATTGTTCATTTCTCATTGGATATAATTGAATGGTTTAATTATAAGTTGAAAAATGTTTTAAATTGTACTTGATACTAATTCACCCCCCTCTTAGTATCAACAAGGCCCAAAGGAAGAGAACAGGGGAGCAAGCAAGGGGCTCCTAAAATAAGGTCAAGGCCCACAAGAAACCCATGGAGACATCATTGACGATAGACAACGTGGACATGATAGCCATGATAGTGGAAGATCGACTGTCAGAGGTGTGGGAAAATGCCAAAAATCACAGAGCTTCAATTTTGGAGAAAATACAAGAGGTGAAAATTGCATTGGAGAAGTTGAACATCAGGATAGAGCAACAACAATAGAAGAAAACAATGCCATCTAAAGAAGGGGCACTGGTGGGAGAGACAGTGCATATCACGACATAAGGGAGTGTAAACTTCTGGATTACTATTGAAATTATGTTTATAGATGAGGAGATAGTGCAGAGGCCCCTGAAGGAAATAGATATCATGGACTTGGTGTTTCCCAAGATTCCAACCAAAGCATTGTAAAAATTACAAGTGAGCGTTGCACAAGAGATTTAGTCCAACACAAGGTCCGAAGCGACAAACTTACAATTGGCATAGGAAGACAACACCTCATTGAAGGAGGCACTTAGCCAGGAAGGGCACAAGAAAAACATGGTGCAACGGAAGGTGGATGAAATGGAAAACCAGATCCATGCAATATTCCAAGTCATCTCGGATAGCGAAGGAGTACAGGGAGTGTCAGCGCAAGAGAAAAAGCAGAAGATAGTGTAGATGATGCAACACTACAAGGACCATACCAAAGAACTAGGGGAGTGTGCAGTTCCCATAACTCCTCTAGAAATCGGAGCACAAAGAGACATGGATATGACAGATTCGACAGAAAATATCATGCAGAACATTAACAGGATGACAAAACTATTGGAGAAGAGTGCCCAATGATGGACATAGCTTCTAGAGGATGAGAGCTTACAAGAGCTGCAGGGGGAGAAGGAAAATCTACATGCAGCCATCACGGACATCAAACAACGAGAGAGAATGATGTCACTTCCAGAAAAGATCAAGACTGTCGTGGAAATGAAGACTTTACAGACAGAGGAAAAGGCAGTACAAGAGCAAAAGATGGCACAACAAGCTCAGTCGGAACCCCTGCAAGAAAAGGCAGAGAAGTTGATCGTCGAGATCAACATAGAGAAACTAAATGCAGAGCACAAATGCATGGAAGGAGGAGAGCTTCTATAAAACCCATTCATCGCTCAACTCGTGGAAGATATGGCCGAAACGATAATTGACAATGGCACAAGAAGTGATAATTGATGGAGATAGGCAGTGACTCAGGATGAGTCACGATGTCATTGTTGGGGGCCTATTGGTTGCTAGCCCATTTTGGAGAAAAGCACGACATGGGAGAAATACAATTGGTAGGAAAAGATGAACGTGGAAAGAAAATGTTCATGCATAGGAGGAAAGCATGCAAGGCGCACATGCAAGAAGACTTAACCATGCTAGGGTTATGGTTTTGGTAAGAGGAGGTAACAGTTGGTAATCCAAAAACATGTATAAAAAGGTACCTTGTAGGTCTAGGTTGTTGTGATCGTTGTTGTTATTGTTGTTGGTGTTGTTTGAAGACTATTATTGATTTTGGTTCGAGCTTTTGGTTGTGGTTCAGAATGTCTGTAAAATCCGATCTCATCTTGTAAGATGTTGACATGAGAAGAGGAAATAAGGTAAATATTGAGGGTTAAATCACAGGCCGAGGAGCTTAGTGTTATCTAGTCTGCCTCATTGTAGATCTCGACATGTTTGATGGAGAGTTGTAATGTGCGCGACACTGTAGTTTTGGAAACACCATAATAAAAGAGAAGAGCAACCAAATCTTTGTGGGCATAGCCTAGGAGTGGGTGAACCACGGTAGATCATGTGTTATGTGATTGAATATTTTGTATTTCCTTTAGTGTCAATGATTAGATGTTAGAAAAATACATGAATGACTTAGTTGGATCTCCTATTTTACATGCATGAGTAAGAATGACAGAATATTCAATATAAGTTGAATGTTAGAGTAAACAAATGAAGTTCATAGAGCGTAATCCAAGATCCCCACTCATTCCCAGGCTACAAGCACCTGAGCTTTGTAGCCACCCATAAGCATTATCTCAATTGAGACTGTGCAATGCATTATGTGTGTTGTGTTGCCTTTTGGTTTACCAGGAGGGTTGATAGTTCTAGGGGGTTTTGTTGGAAAGCATAGTAGACTTGAACCTAGTTCAGCCCAAGAATGGTAGTTAGAGGAAATAAACAACCAACAACTCACCATCCTATAGACATACTTCCTTCTACCAAAACACCTCCAGTTTACTAGGAAAATAGTGGAGACTTATCCAAGTCAATATTACATCAATTCATCAAACAATTTACAATCATTACACAATTAGAGGTAACATGTAATTAAAATTTACTTTCCAACTACCACACTCTTTACCAGGCAAACTAAAGAGTGATTTTACATTACAAAATATTACCAAGTAGGACTTCAAATCATCCGTAAGAGATAATATCATCTTCTTTCTCTTCATTGGTTCACATGTTTGCGGTCTTTATTTGCGTCTTTGACCTTGGGAACTCCAATGCAATTGTGAATTGGATTTCTCCTAACTAATTATAACAAAACTACTATATTTCCTATTGAATTAGCTAGGTTCAATAAAAATGATTTTGATTCCAAAAATTAACTCATAATTCTTTGGAGTTTCCACACTTCTAAGATGCAATTGTCAAATTTGTCAAATCTAACAATGCATTAGACACTAGTTGATTAAGCTCAATATGTTTCCCTTTACAAACTCCAAATAAGTTCAAAGACATTTTTTTTAATTTTAATTTTTTGAATTCTTTCACGCCCATTTGAACTTCTACGTGGTCTCTCCCATTGCTTAGCTCTCCAGACCAGATCGCACACAAATTGTGGCCTTGGATCTCTTGTTGCATTCTGCCATCATCGCTGGAAGGTGGCTCGGCTCTCTACTTCACAGAACGTTGGGTTGTCCACCTTAGTGCACTCGTTGACTACCTCAAATAGCTAGGTCCTCTTTCTAGTGTTCATGATCTTCGTTCGGTGATTTTCCATGGCCCTCCAGCAGTTTGATCCCGTGGGAAATGCTCCTCTCCTTGTCCACATTCACCCATGCTTAAGTAATGGACATCCTCGTCTTCGTGGGAAAATGGAACAAAATGGGTATTGACATGGTTTGATCTTCTTTTACAGCAGATTCGGGCCCAAGAATAACCTCATTAGCATCTCGAAATTCATATTTAAAGCGACCAACAATCTGGCACATTGGGAAAACACGATATTTTACAAGCTGAGTCTCTAGAAGCCACTGATTCATTGTGGCCATCTCTGTAGAATGTTTTCGAGTCATGTTCTCCATGTCCCCGTGCATAATTTTTGCATTTCGTTAACGGATTGCTGCATACTCTTGAGTTATAGATAGATATATCTTCCTCTGCTTCTTTCAACAATACACACAACTCTCCTCCTGCTTGAAATACTTCCGTTGTGTCCCTTAATTGAGCTTGGAGCCTCTTTATTTCTTCTTTCATGATTTTCTGTTGTGTGTCTCTGTCAAGTTTGAAGGCTACGAGTTATGCTGCTTGAACTTCAATGAAAACTGATTCAGCTCCCTTAACTCCAGCCTTTGCAGCTACTCATTTTATATCTGTTACACCTTTAATTCTTCGGTGCTTATCACGCAAAGCGGTATCCTTCTCTTAGACATATGTATACTGATCTAAGAGGCGTACATGGCCATCCATTGCAATCGGGGAGGCTTCCTTCAACTCCTCGGGGAATCCTTGTTGTTGGAAACTAGCTACGCCTCCTCTCCCACAGGACAACGTCCTCGGGGAATCCTTTTTCTTGGCAACTAAAAACGCCTCCTCTCCCACAGGACAACGGGTAGTTGTTTCCACAGGTCCGATGACTTCCACGGTGTCACGGCGGTTCCACGTTTGTATGACGGCTCCTTCCTACAACATGCGGACCCCTTTTGAATGGTGGCTTTGACTTGTGAAATGATGAGTCTTGGTGATGGACAAACAATATATTGCATAGTAACCACTCTCAAAACAATCTACTCTCACCTAATTCTCATAGGTTTCCATTTTCCTTCCATTCAATTTCATTTCCTTGGTACATCTTGTGAGGAGTCAAACCTACCATAAAAGGAAGCATAAAGCGGAAACATGAAAGAGAGTAGACATTATTACACAAGCCAAAAGTGTGATTAGCTCTCTATTAAACAAAATGAAATAAAATAGATATAAATACACAAATTACAGTCTTAATATAGAAGAACTACCTTGATTAACCAGTTGAGAAAATATCTCAAATAATAACCTATTCTCAAAACAATCTACTTTCACCTAATTTTCATAAGTTTTCACTTCTCTTCCATTTTCTTGGTCCCTCGAGTTAGGGGATTTGAACCTAGTCCTTCTACTATGAAAAAAAACATGAGGGGGAGAGTACACATATTATTACACACATCAAAATTGTGCTTAGCTCTTTATTAAACAATGAATATAGAAGAACTACCTTGATTAACCAGAAGCATCTAGTTGAAGATAATCTTTCAAATCCAACTAACTCCACCTCAAAGTAAGCCTTCACCGCTTCCCCCTAGGCCCATTTATAATGGAGTTCACCAAACCTTTTATAGGCTTCATTACATGCAATCCATGGACACAATACCACGGGATACCCAAAACACATGGACTCGAAAAACCACATTCTTTGAACTAAAAACATATTTAACTCATTAACTCTTTCACTAAGTCAAGGTTAACCCAACATACATATTCAATCTACCTAAATCTATGTTTACATTATTCATAGGTGACCTGATAAACCAGGGTATTCGTGCCTATCCAGGTCTTACAAACATATGCCCATTTACATGTAATCAATAATTTCTACAACTCCAAAGTAAATACAATTTTTTAATTTTTTAATTATTATTATTTCACAGTGACTCAACCATCATCGCCCTGCACCTTCTATGCGAACACAGGTGGAGAGACACAACAAACAAAGAAAATTTCATCAACCATACATGTAGTTGAATTTGATTCTTTCGTGGAGTCTTCGTTGGATGCTTGTTGTCTTTTCCAACAATCCTTCTTGAGATGCCCATATTTTCCACAAAACCAACATTTTTCCTTACCCTTACTATTTTTTGACTTAGACCTGGCTGTACCTCTCTGATCTTTCTCTCCTTTTATAGATCGATCTTTGACCACCATTGTTTCTGTTGTTGAGGTTTCTTTACCGGATATTTTCCTTATCTCCTCAGACAACAAAACTCCCACAATAGTGTCAGAATCAATATTGGCATCTGTTGTGTTAAACCACACAGTTGTGACCATATGATCCCAAGACTCAGGCAACGAACACAGTAGGGTAACCGCCTTGTCCTCATCTTCTAACTTTACTTCCATATTAGTTAATTGACAAATCAGAGTATTGAAGACATTCAAGTGATCATTAATTTTCATACCTTCTTTCATCCTCAAGTTGTACAATTGCCTCTTCAAGAAGATTATGTTTGACAAGTTCTTTGTCATCCGGTTTGGTCCACAAACTTGTTTTTGTCATCTCTTCAGTGATGTTAAACAACACTTCACCTTCCAGACACAAAAGAATAGTACTGAGGGCTCTTGCATCTAGATCCTCCCAGTCCTCGTATGTCATGCTTATCGGTTTCTTTGACTTTCTAGCCAAGGCCTTTTGCAATCCTTGTTGCATAAGAAGATCTCACATATTAAGATTTCATAGTGCAAAGCTATTCCTACCACTGAATTTCTCCACCTCAAACCTAGAACTCTGCACTTTCGCCATTAGCACAAAAATGTTCTTACGCTCATAGGAGACCTACACACAATTCGCCTTGGCTCACCTGCAACACCTACTCAACCTGTCCTTCGATACAATGACTAGAATCTCTTCTCCTTTGCTCTTTGCTCCTTCAACTCTAAGATCTGATACCACTTGTTAGGAAATGAAATCAAAATGTATCATAAACAAGCAAGATCAAATATGCATTAAACCAAGCACAACAATCCACAATTTGACACAGTGATTTATGTGGAAACCAAATGAGGAAAAAAACCACGGGCAATGATAATTGGTATTATTTTATTCAAGGGAGAATTACAATAGCCAACCAAGGCATACAACCATCCTCCCCTCTCATACACACAACACCTTAGTATTGAGTCGTCTTGCTCTCACACACTCACTACACATTGCACTCACACCTCTATGGGTATGCTTGCATATATAACATCTATCACTCAGTTACACAAACTGATCATGAATAGCTCACATAGTTATATGAGCAATTCATAAAAAAATTGCATGCATGCGCATTAAAATAGTTGCATGCATGTGCATGTGACCACGTGAGGAAATTTGTTGGCATGTTTCCAACAAAATGCTCCTCTCCTTGTCCACACCCACCCATTCTTAAGTAATGTGCATCCTCGTCTTTGTGGGGAAATGGATCAAAATGTCGTCTACCTTCAGGTTTTGACATGGTTTTCTCTTCTTTTATAGCAGCTTCGGGCCCAAGAATAACCTCATTAGCATCTCAAAATTCATATTTAAAGCGACCAACAACCTGGCACATTGGGAAAACATCTATGTAGAATGAAAACTGATTCAACTCCCTTAACTCCAACCTTTGCAGCTACTTATTTTGTATCTGTTACACCTTTAATTTTTCAGCGCTTAGCATGCGAAGTAGTATCCTTCTCTTGCACTTCTCTTGCACATATATGTATTGATCTAAGAGGCGTACATGGCCATCCATTGCCATTAGGGAGGCTTCCTTCTACTCCTCGAGGAATCCTTGTTCTTGGCAACTAGCAACGTCTCCTCTCCCACAGGACAATGGGGACTTGTTTCCATAGGTATGATGACTTCCACGGTGACAGGGAGGTTCCATGTTTGTATGACGGCTCCTTCCTACAACATGTGGGCCCCTTTCCAATCGTGTCTTGACTTGTGAAATGATGTCTCTCTTCTCTTGGTGATGGACAAACAATCTATTGCATACCAACCACTCTCAAAACAATCTACTCTCACCTAATTCTCATACGTTTCCATTTTCCTTCCATTCCATTCCATTTCCTTGGTCCCTCCTCTCAAAGCGTCTATTCCATAGTAACCTACTCTCAAAACAATCTACTTTCACCTAATGCTTTCACCTAATTCTCTAGGTTTCCACTTCTCTTCCATTTCCTTGGGAGTCTAACCTAGTCCTGCTACTATGAAAGAAAACATGAGGGGTAGAGTACACATATTATTACACACAGCAAAATTGTGCTTAGTTCTCTATTAAACAATGAAATAGAGTACATATATATACAAAAAACATAGTCTCAATATAGAAGAAGTACCTTGATTAACCATAAGCATCTAGTTGAAGAGAATATTTCAAATCTAAGTATCTCTAGCTCAAACAACTTCCCAAAAACAAGGAACATACTCTCTCTAAGTAAAAACCAAATAAACCTAATAATGACCAATAATCATTATAATCGCATATATGATCACACTTGAGACAAGTAGGGAGTTACATATTCCAACAAGAGAGTTAAAATGAATCTAGGTTGGTTATATATATACCACAAGATCGTGAGATAAAATGAATCTAGGTTGATTATATATATATATATATATATATATATATATATATATATATATATATATACACACACACACACACACCAAAAGATAACTCCATGTTGACTAGCTTACCATTGAAATGATAATTTGTTTACTTTCAATTGTTTTATTTCTAGTTATACACTGGGAGATAATTCTATAATTCTCATGGTTAAAACATATCAATGGTGTGCTATTCGTATGAAGGAGATGTGTAACTGGTTTTGTGTTAATATATATAGAGAGAGAACCAACTTAGATTCATATAACTCCTGATTTATTACAAGCAAAGAGAAATTAAATCCATTGAATTGGTTTTTTTTTAAATTAATAAAACTTGGAGAAAGATTTACACCTCTAAATATTAAATATTTGATAACTCTCTTGATACATAATAAATTAGAAATTAGGAATTAACAATAATAGATAATATATTCATAATCCCTATTTGTAATCCTGTCAAATTTATGTTTCTTGAATTGAGTGGACAGATTTATAGATTAAATCCTCTATATTGAAATGATTGTCTTTGTTAGTTTAAATGTAGGGTGATTTATGGGTGAAATGCTGGTTTTCCATTAAAGTCATAAGGAAAATATTTTCTTGGTTCAAAGGAAACCACCCTAAAAACATATTCCGTGGATTTTTGTCTGTTTCAATCAATGATATAATCAGTGGTTTTTGTCTGTTTCAACTTTCAATCAGTGGCTTTGGGCTTTCTCATTTTGTCCTCTTGAATTTGAGAATTATTAGAATTTATATTACCGAGCAATC
This sequence comes from Picea mariana, assembly GCA_032191745.1. NCBI lineage: Eukaryota > Viridiplantae > Streptophyta > Pinopsida > Pinales > Pinaceae > Picea > Picea mariana. Next base: position 4,507 of record JASDQU010322713.1, on the reverse strand, counting down.
ATTTTCTTACCGTCCATTAAATCACAAGAATTAAATTCACATATACAGGAAGACCAATAGAAACTACAGATGCATATTTATATAAGGGCTTACTTTGTTCTGGCCAATTGACGTACATGCTATAAGACGCAATGATTTCGTAACCGGATTGTTCGGAATAAAGCAATAAACAAAAGTAGCAAAACAGCCAAAGCAATCCATAGATTTCTTAAAAAACAACGTGGAGAGATTCCCACAGTGTAAGAGAAGGAAGAAGGGATATTGACAAACATTTAGAATTATCGTCTACCTCACTTATTGAATATCAGTATCGTACATTCATACGATTTTGCTGCAATCTGTCGAATCCTTTCTTTGGTCGGTGCTTTCTCATCTCTTGTTTACAACTTATTGTCAACAGCATTGTCCGTAAAACGGCATGAATCACTCACTTCAAATAAACCTACCGGTCTCTTCTTCCAATTTGATTAGATTAGAACCATCCCATTTTGCTTGGATTTTCTAATTAAGGAGTAATCTTTCCTTTAAGTTATTTTTTTGGCCAGTTTTAAATTTTGGTCAATGTAGAATTCTGATCGATATATGAGTTGGTTTAAAATGGGACAAAACCCTAAAATAATGTTCTAACTTTAATCTATGAAAAACTCAAAACACCCTTGAAAATCTGACCAGATTCAAACTCATTTTCTTTTTTGCCTTAAAAAAGAGGTATGTTTACCTACTCCATTTTACTTTAAAGTTCAAAGCAATGCAATTTCTTATACAGCTGCAGCAGCACAGTGAAGTGCAGCTTCAAAGCAAAGCAATTTCTTATACAGACGCACCAGCATAGTGAAGTGTAGCTTCTTCCCGACTCTGATATATCGTTGCTTCGCTTTCCTGTGCTACACATTTGTTTATGTTTTTGTCCAGGCTTTTACTTAGCATCTTCTCATTATATTTGTCTTTTTAAGATTCGTTCCACCCATGCTTATTAAGTTAAATCTGTAAAGTGTAAATTTCCGGGATTATTTAGTTTTTTATCATCATAATTACGTGGATAATCGCCAGGTTTAATGATCTTTTATATTCAATAGATGGTTTATATCGACACTATTTAATATTTCTATAATATTTTTGGTTTTAACAATTTCATATTTCTAAATTAGAAATTGAGATTAAAATTTTATAAATTATCTTCCTTGTAAGTCCAAACAAAACATGATCGTTAATCATTATTAAAATTTATTAGTGAAATTAATTTGATAATAACTGATCATATTATTAACAAATATGGTTGTTTTCCGCCCATGGTTTTCACTACTTAGATTATTTACAGTGCCCGGAAATTTTCCTGGGTTTTCGTTTTAACTGTGTCAATTATCTACTTATTACTTGGGGTTCTTTTATTTTTTAACTGTATAGGATTCTTTTATTTTTAGTTTTTAACTGTGGAGTGTTTTTTTTTTTTTTTTTTATTCTTTGCAGGGTCTTTATCCATTATTCTGTAAAGTGGTTTTTAATTAATTAGAAAGAGTCCATGAGCACAATTGCTAACTCGTGGCTAGCTAATAGGTATCGGGTAGTAAGATCCCCCATGTAGTTAAAAAAATCTCCATCTTAGTATTAAAAAAAAACCTGACTAGTAAAAACTTCATGTGCAGGAAAATCTTGGACGCAATAAATAATAGAGGCCTAGTAAATAATTGTATTTGCTGCAGTAAATAATATGATGGGTTATTATCAAGCTAATCTCATTAATGAATTGCAGCAAATAATTTGATGGATCATTATCAAGTAAATCTCATTAATGAATTTCAGTGCATTCATCTTTTGATAAAGATAATTCATAAAATATTAACCTTCAATTTTCTGTGACAAAAAATAATATTCTAAACATATTAAAAGATTAAAACCATTGTCTAATTGTTTTTAGAAATGATTTTTTTTAGCCTGGCTACATAATCATGCTGAAAAAGCAGGGGTACTAGGACTTGGAAATAATAGAGAAAGCATCAGTTGTAAGCACCAGTTATAAGTTTCAGTTGTGAGAGTCAATTGTAGACGTGTTAAGAATCAGTTCTTAATTAAAAGTCTATTTGGCTTTGATTTGCATGTAACCGACTTGGTAGAGTCTTTTCCTATCACATATTTTATCTTGGTATCAGAGCCACGAAGAGAAGGCGTGGATATCCTGAACGTTTGATCAGATGCGTGGAGATCTGGTGCATGCATGATTTTTTTTTTGGTGAAGCGTTCTTGAGGGAAGCAACGTGAGTTCTGTGAGGTGCGGACTCCCCGCAGTTTGCTATAATGTCAGGTACGAAAACATTTTCTTCTACGCAGGTTGGATAAGAGGACGCGTGAGTTTTTGAGATCTCTCTGTTGCATTTGTGAAATAACGCGTGATTGAAATCGCGTAGAAGAGTGAGCTCGTGAAAATTTATTTTGCTGGTGTATTGCAGCTGTGTTTACTTCATGCATAATTGGAGCATTATAATCAAAGCATTTGCATTTACTTTATGAGAATTGGAGCATGCATAATCAAATCATGCGTGAGTTTCTTGGCATGTGTGGCTTTTGAGGATTGGGTGAGTTTTGAAAAAGAGTGCCACGACTTGTGAAGTGCATGCAAATGAGAAAGGGAATATATATATTTTAGAATCGTGAATTTTGAATTTTTTCAAAAAGAAGGTTTAAACTTTACCTTTGTGAGTGAGGTATAAGTTTTTATTATTATTTAAAGTGGATATCTTTTATATAAAAAGGTGAAGAGGGAGTTATAAGTTTATGCATATGTATTTAAAGTGGATTTCAAGTGGATGCATGTGAAATTTATATATTATTTATATATATAAAGTGTTGTTAAGGATTTTTGTTTTTGAAGTTTTCTCTTAAGAAAGTTGAGAGTCAAGATTGAGATAGATCGGTGGTATCCGAAGACAGAGCGACAGAAATTTGCATATTCTTGGTGATCTACTTGCAGAAACTAAATTGCAGCGATGGTGAATCCGCTGATAGAGACCTACCTCAATGAAGCCAACAAGTTAGATGACTTGAACTTCATTAACTCAAAATTCAAGATGCAGATGCTCATGGAGGGCTATGGTGTCTAGAACATCGCGAAGGGAAATGAACTAAAACCTGATGCGACTGTCGGTGCGACAGCAGCACAGATCCAAGACTGGGAGAAGCGCGAAAAAAAGGCAAAGGTATTATTGCGCATGTTAGTTAAAGATAGCATAATTCCACATATTAGAGATGCTACAACTTCTGTTGCTACATGGACAGCGCTTAAAGTATTGTATGAAACTAGCAACACAAATCACATTTTATTCCTGAAAACTAAATTGCTAGGCATTAAGATGGATGGAAATGAATCTATTAGTTCATTTTTGGGTCATATTAAAGAGGTCAAAGACAAGCTAGTAAATATAGGGGAAACTGTTTCCAACACTGATCTAGTGACTATTACCTTAAATGGTATGCTAGAAGATTATCATATGTTCATAACAGGTCTTGCAGCAAGGGAGAAACCTCCTACGTTTGAAGAACTGACAGGTATTTTGCTGCAAGAGGAAGAGAGGCGTGGGAATCTGAAGCCTCAGAGTAAAGATTTGGCACTGTGGTCAAATAATAGATATGCGAGAGGGAGATCAAGAGTAAGAGGCAGAGGAGGTAGTTCATGGCAGAGAGGCAGGTCATCGCAGAGAAGACAATCTCCAAATCAAGGTATGCAATCTGACAGGAATGAGTCTAAGAGATGTTTTTATTGTGGTCGACCTAGACATATGGTTAAAGATTGTCATAAAAAGAAAAGTGATGAGGCTAGGAATAAACCTAGAACACATCCAGGTCATTATGCAGAAAAATATTCAAATCAAGATCTCAGATTATTTATTGCTAGTGATGATATTGATGAACCCCCGAATTTTGACTCACGGGATCTTAGGTTGTTTGTATCTAACGCTGCTTTATCTGCTGAAATGGATGATTTTGATGCCTGGTTTGTGGATTATGGAGCATCAGTACATATGACTTGTAATAAAAATTGGTATGCTAATTTTAAAGAAACATAGAATGGTGCCAGCATATATCTTGGAGATGACTGTGCTCATTAGATTAAGGGATATGGAGACATTCCTATGACATTGCCAAATGGTTCTATTCATCACATTCGCAATGTGGTGTATGTGCCAAGAATAAAGAAAACATTGATCTCTATGTTCACCATTACAGATCAGAACTTGAAGGTTGAATTCTTTAAAAATTATCGTATAGTGAAGGATATACTGGACCACTTCCAAACTGTTGCAACGGGAGTCAGAGCAGGAGGTCTATACAAACTTGATGTTACCAACAAAGCACATCATGCACTGACTTCTGCAGTTATGCCAACAAAGATTCTTTGGCATCAAAGGTATGGACGCATCAATCATCTTGATTTATTGTTATTACAGAAAAATAATATGGTTGAAGGACTTCCCATGTTAAAGAATGAGAAGGTTGCTTGTGATGGATGTGCATT
>JASDQU010322712.1:3285-13440 GCA_032191745.1 Picea mariana | reverse complement strand
CTTGGTGCTTGGTCTTAATAGGAATCTAAGAAGACTAAGACGTACGACCTTACTTAAACAAATTTGCTGAATTATGAACTGTTCTAAAACCCTTTTTTTTTCTGGTGTGTTTGGTAGGCTTTTGTCAAGGGGTTACGTTCTTGTTTCGGTCTTTGTAAGGGATGTCTGACCTATTATATTCATTGTTTCATGTTTTGTGGGTGTTTTTATGTGGGGCTTTTACGATCTGGTATTTCAGTGACCAGTATAGACTCATTTTAACCTTGGATCTATTAAATACAAGGGATATTAAGAGATTTGTTTTTTTTATTAAATCCAGAGATTAAGAGATTTTCTTTTTAAATGCAGGTTTAAAAAAAGTTATTAAATCTGGATTTACCAAATACCAAGAGGGATTAAGAGTGCAGGTTGCAAACCATAGTTGCCTAAATGGGGATGAGACATGTGGAAAGGTATAGGGCTTTCTTGGGTTTCAGATTGCTAATACTTCTCTCCCTGAATCTCGGTTACTGTTGTGTAATATTGATTTTTTTTTTTTGAATTTGTTCTTATAAAACAAAAATTCTATACTATCTAATATATCTTATTCAAGCAAATTATTGAGTTTTTCTAAAGTGGATTGTTGATACTTGTATTCAACCTAAATAGAAGTTGTTAAACTATAGATTGATTACCCTTATTGTTATCATATCCTTACGATATTGTAAATTTAATTCTTGAACTATTGCTCAATATTGTACTATTATCCTTTTTGTGGAATTTACCTTTCCTTTAGTACTTAGATGTTACTTATATGTATGCGAGGGTTCAAATTAAAATGTGTTTGAAATTATAGAAATCAATGGTATACTACGCTTGATTATTCTAGACTAAATCCTTATATTACTTCTAAATCCTTAATTTCGTCTTGAAATAAAAGTTGTATTATATAATAGTCACACGAGTCCTATATTATGTTATCTTCTTCTTAAGTATAATATTTATAAAAAAACTTACAGGTTTGAAGCTTTTATAGGTGAGGCTTCTTACAGGTTTGAAGGTAAACAGACCCCCTTCAACTTACAATAGTTTTTAAGGTTTTCTGGGTTATTTTTGGAACAACATTCCGAAAAAAAAAAAATGTTTTACAAGTGGGTAGGTTGGTAGGACCTGGTCCAAGTTTTTAAACTTGGCTCTGATACCATGTGTAAGATCCTTTACTAAACTTCAAATTTAAATGGTAAATTTTAATCTAAATTACATTTTTGTTCAAAAAGAATCCTTATGAACAAGTTTATGTCGTAACATCTAATTTCTATTTTTGTTTTGCATTACAACAGATTTATATAATTTACTTAAGTTTAAGTTCTAGCAATTAATCAGTTTAAACAACAAATTCTAAAATTTTGCAGTCCACAATAATCATAAATAATCATAAACATAAAACATATTACACATTTTCCATACATAAATTTATATCATAACTTTCATCCTTAACAAAATTAGTACTAGAAAAATACATCTTGAAGGAGAAGTGTGTCCTTTTCTTTCTTGTTGTTGCAGTCTGCTTGAAACTACCCAAAACAAGACCTTTTCCTCCCAGCCAGCTAGGAACAGAGCCTCTCCGACACCCTAGCTCGAGGATTTGTAAGGATTCCTAGCCCCCGAGCCCAAAACTCCCAGCAACATCTACCCCCCCCTTTCTCAGTCCTCCAAAATCCAACCAGTTCCTCAAGAAAAAACTAGAACCATCATCCAACAAGCTACTCCAGCCCTAAACTAGCAATACAATCCTCTCCTCTCTCAAAATGATGCTCACTCCCCAAAAATCAAAAGTCCTCTCTCGAATGTTTTTTCCTCCTCTTATCCTCCTTCCCCCCTCCCTCATTCACCGCCTTCTCCCTTTAATTAAGACTCACCCACCTTATCCATCCATTCAATGCCAACCACCTTATCCCCTTCTCTTTAATGGTTCCATCATTCGATACAAAATAATAATTAATAATTTATTAAACTAGATTTTATTAAACATATAATTAATCATTAAATTAATTAATTAGTTAATTAACCCAATTCACATTCAACAAATATTTAACCAGGACAATTAATTAATTAATTAATTAATTAAACTAATATACATTAAACAATTAATTTAACCATGACAATTGATTAATACTTAGGGTTGTTACATACACCCACCATTCAGGAAACTTCATCCCGAAGTTAAGATATTTTATGATACAAGGGAAAAGACACATGGTTCACACATTCATATCAAATAACTGACATGATTAGTAAGTAAGCCAAGAAAACTCATACATACTAGTGTACATGTACATGAAATGCATGTGTAGCTAGTACATACAAGTCTCGTGCATGTACTAATAAAAATAACTATCACCCTTATAGTAATTTATGTATGCATACAATCCAATCAACAAGACTATTCATTTTATAAAAGATATTAAACCAATGAAATGTTTGTGAATTCCCTTAATTACAATAATCTAGCTCAACAATTGTATTTAGACAAATGTAGTTTAGTTAAGTAATTATGAATATACATATATACACATTTTCTTTTCAGAAGGAAAAACAACAAATTCCACCATAAGGCAAATATCCATACTCTCTCAACTATTTCTACTCATCCTTCCTCCCTAACTTACTTCCATATTCCATTCCTATCCTTCCTCTACTAGACTATCTTGGAGCGTCAACTATATTGACCTAACTACAAATAGAACCTGTAAGCAGAAGTGTCACTATCTTGATCAAGCTTCCCCAACATGCAACTGACAGTCATCATCACACGTGTAGGGGAGCGTGAGCTAACACTGTCCTCCCTTGACTCCAGGTTTCAGAGGATACATGGTGGGAAATGCCTCCACCCCTCCTAATAGGACTAGGGTCCACACCCTACAATGGAGTATATAGTGGCACCATGTTGCTGGGAGTTTTGTCATCGTTTGTTTAGTTTTGGGCAGTCTCACCACCTGCAATCCTGCACTGGTCCACATATCATAGCAATGCATCCAAACCACTATAATTTCACATACAAAGATTCATACCATATTGTTTCTCGGTCAGTGGTCATGACATCCACTTTCATTATCATTATCCTTTGGCTATTTCATAGCCCAATGACGTGCATATTAGTCTATAACACAACTCATACATATCTATGCATTATCATCATGTAATTGCATACAACCATAATTTCAATTCGGTATCCACGTACCAACAATTTTAACATCAAAGTTTTCAAGTTAGAAATAGATCTCTTAATATGCCCATAATTCAATTAATGTTACCCATTCATAGAATTATCATTTACATAATAGATTGCATCATATCCATCATCATTCAAATATAATTTAAACCTTCATAGGATTTACATGCACATAGTATATCGCATCATATCCATCATCATCAATAACAGTTAAACATTCATAGAATTTACATTCACATAGTAGATCGCATCATATCCATCATCATCAATAACATTTAAACATTCATAGAATTTACATTCACATAGTAGATCGCATCATATCCATCATCATTCAAATAACATTTAAACATTCATACAGGTTTCTACGTATTAAAAGTTCAAGTGTATCATTAATAGTTTCACTATGAAGAGAAAATAAAGGTGATTAGGCCTCAGGTAATCCTAGTTGTCTAAGTCAAAAGGTGGTGCTACATACACCCAACCTTTGAGAAACATATTCTCGAGGTGGTCAAAAAAGTGAGGGATAATCTCTTCGTAATGTCTTGACATCCTCCCAAGTAGCAGATCCTGGACTATACTTGTCCCACTGGACATTAACTTGGTCTACCAGACGGTTCCTGAGCTGTTGAACTCTATGGTCCAATATGCATAACGGTTCTACCGTGAGGGTTCCCACGTTAGATACCCGCAATTCTTTCCAATTTAGTTTATGTGATTCATCAACAACATAATGATGTAGAACAGATACATGAAAAACATTATTAGTTTTATGCAAGTGGGGTGGCAGTACGAGACGATAGGCAATGGGTCCAATTTTCTCTTGGATTTTTAATGGTCCTATAAATCGAGGTGACAAATTTGTCCCCTTCCCGAACTGAATGGTACTCTTATTAGGCCTAATACGAATGAAAACATGATCTCCCACTTTGTAACTTCGGTCAGTCCTGTGTGCATCCGCATAACATTTTTGTCTATCATGTGCTTCCTTTAGTCTCTGCCTAATCTAAATAACTTGTTCCTCCATCTCTTGAATCAATTCTGGCCCAACTGTTACTCGGTCTTCTAATCTTTCCCAACTCAACAGTGTTCTGCATGGCCTTCCATACAAAGCTTCATAGGGTGGCATTCCGATGGAGATATGAAAATTATTATTGTAATCGAACTCTACCAAAGGTAGGTACTTCTCCCAATGGGTTTTATTATCCATAACATACATCCTAAGCATGTCTTCCATAACCTTATTTACTCTCTCAGTTTTCCCATCTGTTTCAGAATGATAAGTTGTGCTTAAGTTCAACTGAGTCCCCAACGTTGACTGCAAACTTGTCCAAAATCTAGAAGTGAATTTGGAGTCCCTATCTGAAATGATCTTCTTGGGTATCCCATACAAATGGATGACCTCACTTACAATCACGCATGCCACATTAGTGACATCATAAGTGTCTTTAACCGGAATAAAATGAGCACTCTTGGTTAACTTATCAACTATTACAAAAATGGAATTGTGTCTATGAGATGTGAGCAGCAACCCCACAACAAAATCCATAGAAATGACTTCCCACTTGGACATAGGGACATCATGTGGTTGTAGGAGACCTGTTGGGTGATGGTGGTCAGCTTTCACTTGTTGACACTCTAATTACTTGGCAACAAAATGGACTACATCACGCTTCATGCCTAACTAGAAGATGATTTCCTCATGTCTGCGTAAATTTTCTTCACACCCGGATGCACACAATAAAGTTCTCTATGGGCTTCCTTCAGTATGATGCTTCGAATATCCCCACCTTTGGGGATGTACATCCTTCCTCGATATCTCAATATTCCATATACTTCCAGACTATATCTTTCATACTTTGGATCTAATTGCCTCCCACTTTAGAGGTTTGAGGTAATATTTAAATACCAACTGTCTCCAAGGAGTTGCGTCAACACACGTTCCCTCATATTGACTTTTAAGGGTACCAAGGAGAAGAGACGTGGTCTCCTACTCAATCCATCTACGAACACATTCTCTTTTCCCTTGATATATGNTTTGGATCTAATTGCCTCCCACTTTAGAGGTTTGAGGTAATATTTAAATACCAACTGTCTCCAAGGAGTTGCGTCAACACACGTTCCCTCATATTGACTTTTAAGGGTACCAAGGAGAAGAGACATGGTCTCCTACTCAAGCCATCTACGACCACATTCTCTTTTCCCTTGATATATGAAATACCAAAATCATACTCACTCCATCACCTTTGCCTCGAATTCAGATCCCTTTGAGTGAAGAGATGTTTTAAACTTTGATGGTCCATTTTGAGCTCAAATTTTCACCCTACTAGATAGTGCCTCCAAAGTTTCAGAGCTAGCATTACAGCTACCAACTCCAAATCATGAGTAGCATAAAGATCCTCGTGTTTCTTCAACTTCCTCAATGCATAAGCTATCACTCCTCCAACCTGCATTAGCATGGCCCCCAACACTTGCTTCGAGGCATCTGTGCAAACTGTGAAGTCCTTTTCCATATCCAACACTCATAGAATTGGTGCACTAGTTAGTAACCTTTTAATCTCAATGAATGCACTATCACATTCTTCTTTCCATTCATACCTGACCCCCTTGCACTACAAAGTGGTGATGGGTTTTGCTATTTCAGAGAACCCTTCCACAAATCTCTGATAATAACCTGCTAGCCCCATGAAGCTTCTTACCTCATGAGCATTTTTCAGCACTAGCCACTCCATAATGGCCTTTACCTTTTCTGGGTCCACAGAGATTCCTTCACCGGAAATGATATGACATAAATAGTGAATTTCTTTCTATAAGAAGGAGCACTTTGACAACTTCCCATACAATTTGTTCTCTCTAAGGCAGGACAACACCACTTGCAAGTGTTCCTCATGTTCTCTTTCATTCTAAGAATAGATGAGGATATCATCTAAAAGGACTTGTACAAAGCGGTCTAAGTACTTCCTGAATACACCATTCATGAGACTTATGAATACTACTAGCACATTGGTCAATCCGAAAGGTACTAAAACAAACTCGCAATGCCCAAACCGAGTTCGAAAGGAGTTTTAGGAATATCACCCTCCTTAATCCTTAATTGGTGATACCTTGATCGCAAATCAATTTTTGAGAATACTGTTGCTCCTTTCATTTGATCAAAGAGATCATCTATCTGTGGCATTGGGTACCTATTTTTCACTGTAGCAAGATTCAAGTCCCTATAATCTATACACAGTCGTAAGGATCCATCCTTCTTCTTCACAAAAATTACTGGTGCACCCCAAGGTGAGACACTAGGCCTTATTAGCCCTAAGTCAAGTAGCTCCTTCAACTACATCTGCAACTCACAAATTTTTGGCGTTGTCATATAATACAGAGTCTTGGAAATTAGGTCTACACCAGGTTTTAGCTCAATAGTAAAATCAAACTCCCTCTCAGGAGGTAACCCTAGTAACTCATTCGTAAAAACATCTTTAAACTATGACAATATTGGGTACTGACCCAAGGAGGGTCCTTTCCTTTCACTCACTACTTCCACTACATATAGTCAACACCCTTGCCTCATGCACTGCTTAACCTTCATAGTTGAGATAAAACGTAGAGATGCCTTTTTCTGTACACCGTGGATCTCTACTGGTCTTCCTTCATCGTCAACACAAAGCACCCTTTTTGTGAAACAATCTACCATAGCTCAATGGGCTTCTAACTAATCCATTCCAATGATTAGGTCATAYATCCCGAGAGTAGTGATGTATACCTTCAACCTGGTAGTACACACTCCCAGATCTACTAGAAAATTGTCAACGCTTGGTCCTACCGCTTGTTTTTCCCCCRAAGCCATCTCGACTTGTTGAAAGTCATCGTGCTCGTAGGCTGCMAACCCACTCTTTTCTAATGCAGATGATGAAATGAAACTATCTGTGCACCAGAATCAAATAAAATTTTAACATTGATATGATTTAGCGTACCTAACGATTCCACCACCATGRATTGATGTTCTGCCTGGCAATTGTTAACTGCTACATAAATATGGTGGCTGCTACTTTCTCTTCCCATCGGGGCCTTTCCTTCTCTATGCACAAATCCTGATTATAACTCTGGGTAGTCACACTGGTAATGGGGTCCTCCACACCCCCAACATGTAACATGATATGGAACCTGCGCATTGCTCTGTGACGGTCTCTGAAATGAGTTCCTTCCCTTGGAACCCCTGCCCCTACTAGCTACTCCCTGAGATGGTCATGGACCTGCCTGCGTCGTTGGTGATGAATGGGATGTTGCACTCACTGCCATTGAAATACCTATGTCGACTGTCCTTGGTGCGACTCTATTACCATATAGAGGTGGCCTAGAGCTCCCTCCCCTGGAGAATGTCCCAGGGGCCTTCCCCATGAATCCAGGATGATGCAGAAAGGTCGACCTCATACCTCCATTTAAGTTCATGTTTTCCTCAGCATAACATGCATTNGGTCCTACCGCTTGTTTTTCCCCCGAAGCCATCTCGACTTGTTGAAAGTCATCGTGCTCGTAGGCTGCAAACCCACTCTTTTCTAATGCAGATGATGAAATGAAACTATCTGTGCACCAGAATCAAATAAAATTTTAACATTGATATGATTTAGCGTACCTAACGATTCCACCACCATGAATTGATGTTCTGCCTGGCAATTGTTAACTGCTACATAAATATGGTGGCTGCTACTTTCTCTTCCCATCGGGGCCTTTCCTTCTCTATGCACAAATCCTGATTATAACTCTGGTTAGTCACACTGGTAATGGGGTCCTCCACACCCCCAACATGTAACATGATATGGAACCTGCGCATTGCTCTGTGACAGTCTCTGAAATGAGTTCCTTCCCTTGGAACCCCTGCCCCTACTAGCTACTCCCTGAGAAGGTCATGGACCTGCCTGCGTCGTTGGTGATGAATGGGATGTTTCACTCACTGCCATTGAAATACCTATGTCGACTGTCCTTGGTGCGACTCTATTACCATATGGAGGTGGCCTAGATCTCCCTCCCCTGGAGAATGTCCCAGGGGCCTTCCCCATGAATCCAGGATGATGCAGAAAGGTCGACCTCATACCTCCATTTAAGTTCATGTTTTCCTCAGCATAACGTGCATTTTCTACTGCTTCCGCTACCGAAGACAGTTTCCACATCCTTACCATGGCCCTTATCTTAGGGTTTAACCCATAAACAAAGAATTTTTCCTTTCATTGATCATTATCCATGTACAAAACATATTTTACCAATTCCATGAACCTGATCTCGTACTCTTCTACGATCCTGTTTCCCTGTACTAGAGCATGAAATGATCCCACCTATTATTCCTCATAGTAAGCTGGTAGATATTTCCTTCGGAACCTTTCCTCAAAATGTTCCCAAGAGACGGTGTTTGGGGTAAGGTGAAACTGCCCCTCTAGGTTTCCCCACCAATTCAAGGCAGTGTCTCTCAACTGAAAAATCACTATCTTTTCCTTTGATGCGGATGCATAGTCTCTTAAGGTGAAACACCTTGTCATGCCTTCCAACCATGCCTCTGCATGCTTACTGGCACAACCCCCGGCAAATTCTGGAAGTTTGATCTTCTGCAGTTCTCTAGTAATGTCTTTGGGTGGAGGCCCTCCCCCTGAATCCCTCGACGCTTTAGGATTRCCCAATCTAGATGGTGGGGGCTCCACTTCGATCGYTGTTGGYTGATGCCCCTTTAAAGTCTCATTTATGGCCTCCAAAGAGCATAGAATGAGGGCTAATTCAGGCRACGGTGGTGGCAGCGTTGGCAGTCTCTAATTAATTAATCACTAGCTAATTAATCATTAATATCCTTAGTTGAAATAAAATTTTAAGTTTTTTTTTTTTTAATCAAACCCCATGGGATAATTAAAATTWWAATTTTAATTATATTTTAAATTTGATTAATTTAATTTTAGTTGTATTTTAAACTTTACACTAATAAAGCAATTTTTTTTTTTATATATATATAATTAAGATAATTAACTGTACCCTAAATAAAACAATTTAAATTTAAATTAAACATGATTTTTTTTTTATTTAATTGTTTTAAAATAATTATAATTAATTTAAATTTAAACGAATAAAAATTAAAATATATATATATAATTAAAAAAAAATTGAATGAAATTTTTTTAAATGCAGGGCATTGTGGGTCCTCGCATGAGGCCCACGTGCCCTTCTTTCCCCGCTCTCAGTTCCCAAACCCCCCAAACCCTAACCTTACACGTCTCTATATCCTCAAACCCTACACTCATCTCTCTATTTTGCAAAGGCGGTCGAGCCTCTCTCACTCTACCGTTGTGGCGAGATTGTGGTAATGGTTGTTTAACTAAGACGTTACGACTCCTTCCTGTGGGCAACTTGCAAAGTACAAGCCCTCGTGGGCTCCTCCTTCATGGCCTGCACTAGATTTGTTGCCTGTGGTTCTATGCTTTGTGTTCTGCCTGTGCACAGAGGTCTAGGGTTCGAAGCTTTGGCAAGGGATGGGATGCCATCGTGCCCACCATTTTAACAAATATTTTGGTGTGATGCTTGGTGTGCAGGCTCGTGCGTGAGCTCTCCTCCTTCATGGCTTATACTGAGATGGGTTTTTGTTATGGGTTGTTTTATGCATGGGCTTTGTGTGATTTGTGTTAATGCCTGGCTAACCCACATTTTTGTGTATGCCAGGTGTGCTTGAATTGATGGTTGTGGTGAACAAAAGGGTGCCATGGACTCCTCTTCCATGCAACTTGGATTGGCGCTTGGGAACTTGGCTTGTATGTTGAATGTGTGGCTAACCCGCATTGTATTGTGGCAGGTACTTGACAGTCGTGGATGTGGATTTGAATGAGGCATGTGGAAAGGTATAGGGCTTGGTGCTTGAGCGTGGCTTGATGGATTATCTTTTGGTTACTTGCATGGATTTTGGGCCTGCACAGTCCATAATAGCG
>JASDQU010322708.1:0-13029 GCA_032191745.1 Picea mariana | reverse complement strand
TTGATGTTGGTTGTTGTCCTGACTCTTCTTGTCTAGGTGTCTCTTCTCCACCTGATTCATCATCTTCTTGTGACTCTGATATTTTTTGTTCTTTATCTTCGTTATTCTCATCATCTTTTTCATCTGTCTTAGTGCTTATTCTTTGTTGATCTTTTACAGGAGCTTCTTCATCAATTCGAACATCAATACTAATTTATGGATTCTTTTGTTAAAACATCTGTATCCTTTATTGTTCATTGCATATTCTAAGAAGATACCGTCATCAACTCTATCATCAAATTTTCCCAGATGATCATCATTATTCTTGATGTAGAATTTATGTTGTCACAGGGGTAGACCCAGGGTTCAACGCTACAACAACGCACCAACAAAACCCTAACTATCGACCCTTTCGGCAACACCTGCGAAGCAGATGAAGTCTCACCCGAGGTAGAGGTAGGGGTGGTTGTAGGACTTCGATGTATGCAACCTTAGTTGGGACACAGATCTGTGATTGTAAAACTTTAACAGAGCACTTAGAAGTTATAGTTCATCAATATTCTCCTTTAGTTGACATCGCTGATAAACCCTAATAACAGAACGGTGCAATATTCACACAAATCCAATATAATCAAGCAATAAGCACATCGACATAGGTCAGATCTAGGATTATTTCACATTATTCAATACTAAGCTATCATAGAAGATTCATCTAACATACATCAATGCACTAAGCATTTAATCACAAAAACAAGAGAACACCCAAAACGCACAAAGCAACCACAACACAGGATATACATGGTTCACCCCCTCCCTGGGAATACATCCACCAATTCTTCTTCTCTTTATTTTCTTTTGTCAATCTTCTACATGCACAGAGCCTTGAGATCTTACTCTGTAGAGGACATGAGATCTGTGCACTTCGCTAGATCCTCCTTCCCTGAGTTACAACACAAAGCCTTCCACAATCTCTTACGATCACTTGCACTTAGTTCTGCAAGTCTTACATAGTATGCACAAAGAAATTACAATTACCACTTGCACTTAGCACCTAGCATCACATAGATGTCCCCATTCTTACATCGCCTAGACATCTATTTATACATTACAAAATCGGGGCTAAACATCGGTAAACCCATGGGACGACATCCCCATACCCGTTACATAAGCCCAAAACCCAAAAATCCCTAAAAAGGGGTCGAGATCCCACGATCTCTGCTTCGACTTGTGCTCCACCTTCGACAGTCTGTCGAAGTCCCAAAAGTAGGTCAAACATGACCAAGGATCCTCAAAACTTGGTCAAGGGCCAACATGCCCCCAACACTCACCTGTGACTCATCCCGAGTCACTTTGGTCTGAGTATCTCTGCTTCGAAAGACTCGATCTTGGCTTGAGCTACTTCGACCTGTTGCTGTTCCACGGCCTCCTGTTTGGAGAACTCTTGTATTACTACTTTGTTGACAGGTCCCTCTAAGCGTTGTTCAGTTGCAGTGATGATTTGCTCCAGTTCTTCTCCTCGGCCTTCAATCTCTGCGAATACTTGGCAAGCCTCATCCTATATTGGTTGGATCCTCTGAGTCACTTCCATGACTTTTCTTTGAATGGTGTGGACTTGTTGTTGAGCAGTGTGTTGTTCTTGGGATCACTTCATCCTCTCAACGGCTGACAAGGGCTTCAACTACGCCTGTACTATTTTTGGTTGCTGCTTTTCCTCCTGGAGCTGTGACTCCAGTGCCTTTAATTCATAATCCTCAGTGATCCGCTCATAAGTCTTGGCACTGCAATCACTTAGTTGTTTACATTCCATGGCAAGGTCCTTGATTCTTTCAACTTCACTTCGAGAAGTTGCTTCTCTTTGATCTCTTACATATGACAAAGCGTTGGGAAATTTTTGTATCTCTAGCTATGATATTATTTGCTATAGTTTCTGTATGGATTCCGCTAGCTATGCTACTTGATGCTCCACTCGGTCTTCTACCTTTGGCTCTAAGCCTGTCATAGAGCGAAGTGCTATGTCGACTACTTCTTTAACTCCAATTTTTTCTGTGAGCAACTGTTATTTTTCTTTCTTGGCCTGTGCCCTCTCTTCTTCAAACTTGGCTTGAAGGTCCTCCTTCTCCTTTTGTGCAACTTGGCATTGCTCTACCATTTATTCCTAGGCTTTTTCCAGGGTTGTTGTGGCCTAGTCTTTCTCAGCTTATGCTCGACGAAGGTGAGCTTCGGTTGCATCAGCTAGTCTGTGGAGTTGGGCATGCACATCTCCCAACTCTGGTTCTTCTGATGGCGGGGGCACAGTGGATAATGCGTGGCTGGATTGAAGGGTCTGATGTACCCCTCTAAGTTCAAACTCAATTTTATCGTACATCTCCTCTTGCTTGGCTTCATGTTTCTACAAGTTGTCCTGCGAGGCATCTGCTAAAGCTGCGATGATGAAGTCGAAGTCATCTAGAGTGAGCAAAGTCTGCATCTTAGTCAATGTGGCTATGGATTTCTTTCAGAAAGTGGGTTTCGTGGGGGAAACCTTCCTTTTCTTCAAGGGATCAGCCTCATCAACAGGATCCTTAGGCAGTTTTACTTCGCCTTGCTTCAGCTGATATTCTTTTCCATTTGTCTCTTCTACTTCGTCATCACCCCCTCAGCCAAGTGATACTGAAGCAGTTTCTTCCGATGCGTTGCTCAAGTCTTGGACTTCTTCAGTCTTCTTTATTATACTGGTTCTAGGTGTGTCGTGTTCTTTGTGAGTGACCTTTGAGCTATCAAGTTCAGGATCAGACATCTTTGTAGGGTCAGCGGGGATGAGGAGCTCTGCAAACCAATCCTTGGTTATCTCCTTGAGGTCCTCCTATGTGAGCTTATAGTATGACTGAAGCTCCTCTTTATGCTCATCTGCTCATGTAGTGATATAGATGAAGTGTCAATCTGCACAGAACTTCATGAGAGGTCTGAACCAGTACAAGGTGTCTGGCGTCATGCGAGGGACAACTTCTATGGCCTTCTTCAGTTGGATATAGTATGTGTGGAAGACCGTGTTCAACTGCCACTATTTTCCCATATCGCTCGAGTACAAGAGCATGGTGAAATTTTCAACGAGCGGCTCGAGAGGCTCGATGTTCAGGAAGGTTGCACCTTCCAGCATCTCCCAAGAAGTAAATGTGATGAGGATCAGGAGCCAGCTAAAGTGGAACTCATAGCCTTGATACTGAACTTCGTGACAGTCTAATTCCAGCTGGTTGACCAAGTACTTCACCCAGTTCATCTGGAGTCCTTCTACACATCTCCCAGTGAGGTCAACAACGAATCCTGTGACCTGTGTAGGTCTGTTCTTTCTTAAGAGATTTCCTGTGATCAGCTAGTAGGACAGGCGCAATGTACCATTATGGATGGAAGCTACCTTGTAGCTTTGCATCCCCTTTTCTACATCACCATAAGTGTCTTTGATATTTTGTGCCAATGCACGATCTGTATCCTTTCCTGGGTAGAAGTCCTGCGGGTTCGGTCTCTACATGCTCAATCCAGTGATCCTATCGATCAACGTCAGATTGACTGTGATGCATTGGTATAGCCATAGGTATCCACCATGGTAACATGAGAGCAGGATCTTAACACACGCGTTAACCTCCTAGTGCCTTCCAAAGTGCAGAATCTTCATTACATTTAAGAGGGTGCATTGTGCGAGGTTCATAGTCCATGGTTGGGGGATTATTTTCGAGTTCTTCCCCTTTGTCTTGGTCAAGTATTTGTAAGGAGCGAGCATACTATGGTTCTTACGGTCTCCTAGGTTGAATTCGTTGAACTTCAACATCGCAATCTTACCCTGATGTGTTCTAACTGCACTTATCCCCTTCAGGAGGTACGCAGTAACCATGGTGTAATCAAAGTCCCTCGGGACACTGTCACAACTCACTGCACTGGCCAGAGGCGAGATGTAGTCTGGTAATATGGTCAAGTTAACTTCACATTGGCTAGGTCATACCTGTGCTTGGTTCTCTTGTCTGCTATCGGTCGGGATGGTTCGGATCCACGAGCAATCGACAAAGAGGCTTGCACTCCTCTCGTTGATGATGCTTGAATACCTGCAGACATTACTTTCCCAGCCATGAGATCGATGAGAACTTCTTCAAAGGATTTCTTTGCGATGCTGAGCTCGTCCAACATGCACACTTATATCAGATAAATCAGGTGGATGAATGAGTGTGAAATGAAATGGAACAGGTGTTGATCTCAATAAACACAGCGCGGTAGCAATGAGTTGGATTGGATACCATTCGCAAAAGTGTTCTTGGTGCAACAGTCGATGGACTAAATAGACACGATGTAACAGATCTCTCCAATGGATGAGAGGTCTTCATCAATGCAGTTCTATCCATTGTGGTGCAGTCCCAATGATCTGATGGCGAGTCTTTGGGCCATTACTGTTGTTCTAACCATTCGGGTCATCGGGCTAACGTTTATAATGCTTTCAACAACTATATCGCTTCACCATGGTGAAGTGCCATGTTGCGTTGTTCTGATATCCCGACGAAGTTCAAGTCTTGCAAAACTTCCCTCTACGAAGTCCCCTCTGGGACCTTCTATAACTTTTCTATCTTTTCTCTCTTCTTACTGAGTTTTCTATCCTTCTTCTCGGTGATCTTCGTCTAGGTATTCCTCTTTCCATTCTAATTCTTATCTCCTTTTGGCATAGTAACTTCACGTTGTTGAGATTCTTTTATAGGGTCGTAGATTAATACGTCTTCTCTCTCTGGGGTAGGTACTTTAGTCTTATGTGAGTCTTCTTGTGTTCTTTTAACTTCAACATCCAAGATTCTGGTTCTAAGTAGCTTCGATCTGTTCTCTTGTTCTTCAATCAAGTGTACTATCCTCTTAGTCATGAAATATTTTAATTCTTTCTTCTTCTACTCTAAGACTTTCTCTTCTTTTTTTCTGGCCTGATCCTTTTCAATCCAAGGTTTTCCTAGCAATATAAAAAATGGGGCGTTGTTGTCAATAAATTTAACAATCTCAAAATCTTCCTCTGTCGAAGTTCCATGAGCACTCATAGATATCTGGGTGAGTCTTCCACATAGGGTTATCATCTTTCATCTAAATAATCCTATTCCTCCCAATGAAGGAATCATAGCAGGATTTCCTAAAGTTTCCCAAGTTCTTTCTGTCACGATATTCACCTCTGTTTCTTCATCCAGAACACAATCAATGTCGAAGTCTCCTATTCTTGCTTCTATGCATTCTTTTTCTTTGAAGATCTCTGATAAGTTGATATTTTTGTGATCATTTAGGGTTTCTTTCATTTGTAGTAATACATTCTCTGATTCTTTCTAGGGTTCTTCCATGGTCTCAGTTTCGTAACCTTCCTCATGGTTTTCTTGTCTCATATTCATTATGTCAAGCTTAGCAATCATTCTAGGGAAATCTAAAACTTCATGATCCATAGATTTACAACAAAGACAACTAGGTCTTATACCAGGGCATTCCTTAGCAAGATGTCCCGGTCTTCTAGAACTGTAACAAAGGGTTAGTCTTTTTTTTCTTTGAAAGGATCCCCGGCCTTTCCTGTACTGCGCACTAAGATAGTAGCTAACCTGCAAAAAATTATTTCTAGGATCCTGCATCCATTTGTTAGTCCAAACATTATTTCTATGCATAGGAATAACATATCTTTCACTATTTTTGTCATATCTACTCATATCAAACCTTCTTTCATCTAGTTGTTCCCTACTTTTCAAGCTAGGAAAAAATTTATCAAACATACCTAGATCCATACTTTTGAAACAAAAATTTCCACTTATCTTACTTTTTCAATCAAAACTTTTCATTGTTCTTACCTTTATCAAAGCACAAATCTTTCAGGTCTTACCTCTTTTCTTCAGATCTGACTCTTCTTCTTGGCACAGAACTTCACAAGTCAAGTAGAATACTGTGCACTAGGGCAAAAGATCTACACACAAAGATTTCCCTTTTCTTTAGTTCCCAACAATCACAGTTCCAGTCCCGACAACGGAACCATTTGTTGGCATAGGGGCAGACCTAGGGTTCAACACTACAACAACGCACCAACAAAACCCTAACTACCGGCCCTTTCGGCAACACCTAAGAAGTAGATGAAGTCTCACCCGAGGTAGAGGCAGAGGTGGTTGCAGGACTTCGATGTCTGCAACCTTAGTTGGGACACAGATATGTGATTGTAACACTTTAACAGAGCACTTAGCAGTTACAGTTCATCGATATTTTCCTTTATCTTACAGCACAGATAAACCATAATAACAGAACGATGCAGTATTCACACAGATACAATATAATCAAGCACTAAGAACATCGACATAGGTTATATCTAGAATTCGTTCACATTATTTAGCACTAAGCTATCATATCAGATTCATCTAACATACATCAACGCACTAAGAATTTAATCACATAAACAAGAGAACACCCAAAATGCACAAAGCAACCACAACACAGGATATACATGGTTCACCCCCTCCCTGGGGCTACGTCCACCAATTCTTCTTCTCTTTATTGTCTTTTTTCAATCTTATACATGCACAGAGCCTTGAGATCTTACTTTATAGAGGGTAGGAGATCTGTGCACTTTTCTAGATCCTCCTTCCCTGAGTTATATCACAAAGCCTTCCACAATCTCTTACGATCACTTGCACTTAGCTCTGCAAGTCTGACACAGTATGCACAAAGAAATTACAATTACCACTTGCACTTAGCACCTAGCATCACATAGATGTCCCCCTTCTTACATTGCCTAGACATCTATTTATACATTACAAAATCGGGGCTAAACATGGGTAAACCCATGGGATGGAATCTCCATACCCGTTACATAAGCCCAAAACCCAAAAATCCCTAAAAAGGGGCCGAGATCCCGCGATCTCCACTTCGACTTGTGCTCCACCTTCGACAACTGCATTTTGTTAAGGAGTACCTAGAATAGTATATTCTCTTTTAATTCCATGTTTTTCACATAATTATTTGAAGTCTCCTTGTTATCACCATATAATTCCCAGATGGTGTACAAGTTTCAGAAATTTTATGATGGATTAAATAGCCACAGAGCTGTGATAATTTGGAGGATCCAGCTATACCTAGTGGCATATAGACGAAATAACAAAGATATGAAGAGTAAAACTCAGCAGACCATCGATCCCGAAAGCGACCCGGATCAACGACTGGGACGTGTATTGGAGATGTAACTAGCACGGAAGTTAAGCAGTCGAGGATGGGCCGAGGAAAATCGTCATGATTTTTTACGGGACACATGGCACCCTTAGAAGTGCATCAAAGAAGAGGGATGTCTGACCAAAACCACCTTTTCTAAACCTTCGATGACAAAGTTGCCAGGCAAGACAGGAACTGTATATCTTGAAGCGACCCATATCAACAACCGAGGTGTCTTTCGGTGATTGAAGTAGCACGAGAATTAGATGACAGAGGGGGGACCATGGAAAACTGCCCTAGTTTAAATCATGGATATGTGGCATCCTCTGAGACACATCGAAGATAAAGGTGGTTCATCCAAAACCACTTTTATCCAAACCCCAATGGTAATAGATGCCTATAAAAGGAGGAACCTCGACCATTATTCTATGAGTATTTGAAGCAGTCAAACGTTCGGAGATTTGACGCAAATCCTCCATTCAAATTTCAAAATTCAGAACCGAACCAGACCATTTTTCTCGCCGCTTATTAGGTATTCTTCACAATGGTTGCCAATCCTATTGTTTTATCCGTGAGTGAACTAGATATTTCCTCCAGGGAGGATGCCCTAATTGACAAAGATTCTGACGTTTTCGACACAGTGACAACGGTCTTGCCTGTTTCTGTGTCTAAAATGAATTTGTTAAACAACATTGGATCCCACATATCCTTTCTTGAAATTGCTCGAGCCTCCTTCGCCCATTATGTCGTAGAAACAATTTTCCCATTCCCTGAATTTGTGAGCTGGTGTGCAGAGCGATATTCCCAGAGAGAAATAGTCATCTTAAACAAATTAGGGTCAGAAGTCCTGTGTAAAGTAGATGGTCCCTCACTCCAACATTCCCTAAATATACCAGACACCTCCCCTATAGTGTTAGAACCCTTTGAGGAACAGAGAATGATTACGATTTACAGAGAATGCTTGCCCGAGATAAAAACCTTGTTTCTGCAAACCATAGTCAAACCTGAACATTATTCAGAGAGTCTGTCCTTACCTGTCAGTATGAGAGTCATGATCGTCGAAGTCCAGTGGGCTTGTTCTCTGTTGAGTCAGATTCTAGGTCTAGACAATGACAAGTTTGTGGTAGAGGTTATGCTAGGGTTCCTGTTGATTTTCTTCCTATCTGGGCAGTCAGTCCGTGTTAGTTTTGATGAGTTTATTACAGAGAATATACATCAACAGCTGGTTAATTTCAGCTCGTTAAGGCATTTCAGATACTATTCTCACCTGTTGAGAATGTTTCTGGGATCTAACAACACCGAGCTTCCTGAAGCTGCATTTATTTCGATCAAGTGTAAAAAGATCACCATGCTCATCTTCATCAACAAGATCATGTCCAGGATAGACAGTCTCATTTTTGGTTCATATTTGTCAAGAGTCCTTGAAAAGATGAAGAGTTCATTGCAGCCGAGTCCGGAGAATATGATGGGAGACTGGATGTTTTTCACTCAGTCCGCCATGATTTGGGTATACGGATGCCAAGAAGGACCTCACCTTTTACCATTTTTTCTGACTCCCAGGATATTTGCTTTGGAATTTATAAGACAAAGGGTCATCTCAGGGACTAAGCATTTCCTCAAGGCTCACAAGGCTTCTAATCTGAAATTCTCGTTCAGGGTAGGTCCTTTTGTGGTGAAGAGAAAGTTGTGTTTGCCTCAGGTTCAATCCAAACTCAATGAATTTGGGTTCACACAGTTGCAAGGAAGAAGATATGATCCACATCAGATTATATCAAAGAGGATATTGGTAAGCAGACAAGGCCCTTATGAACACGAGCACGTTGAAGAACTAGATAAATTGGCCAATCTAGAGACCTGCATAGAAATGGAGGTCATCATGCTGCATGATCAAGAAAAACAGAGAGATCTTACTTTTCATCAAAGATCAGCACAAAAACCCTCACCCAGGTTGATTATCAAGGCTCCTAAAATGAGCATCTTCAATAAGAGAAGTAGTTCAGAAGCCCTAGGGGCTAGCAGCCAACAAGACACCCTCAAGAATATGAGAGCCACATCACCCTCTCCAATTATTGACTTGGAAGAAGAAGAACAGAAAGAAAAGACATGCATGGAGATGGCAGAGACTACAGTCCAGAACGAAGAAATCAATCCTGAAAACAAACCACAAAATGAAGGCATCATGAAGGTTTTCAGCAGTAGGAAACACGTACTTGGCCAAACTCCTGGGACAGTTTATCAATCTAAGGAAGATTTGCTACATCAGTATGTCATGAAACGGAGTATGGCCAATAGTGAGATAAAGGAGATTTTTCCCGAAGTAGAAGGGACATCTCAACGTAAAGCTCACCTACTCTCAGTCAAAGATGTCAAGAAAAAGACATTCAACATTGTAGTGGCTGATAATGATAAGGTATCTGAGTTCAAGGTACACTATGAGAACATTGACACTCCTAACAAAGAAAAATTCCACAGAAATGTCAATGATATGTTGTACGTTGATTACCTAAACTTAACTTTGAAGGTTGCAAGGTTGACAACACATGCATTGAAACTAGATGGACAACTGAAACAAGAAAAGGTGTCCAACAAAGCTTGGATGACGCAGGTAAAGAGATTAGAGTCTGAAGGTCCGCAGGGGGTGAAAGCCTCTCTATACGAAAAGGAAAAAATGATCCAAAGCTTGAAGAAAATATTGAAGATGTCACCTACAGACCATCCACAAACAGCAGAGTTAACTTCTTTGGAGCAGGAAAAAGAAACCTTTAGACAAGAGGCCATAGACTATAAGGCTAAAGTGTTGCAATTGGAGAAAGAGAAAGAAATTTGGTCAAAAATGCAGGCGACAACATCAGATATGGAAATTATCGTGCCTGCTAAGAAAGAGGTTGGATCAAGTGTTGAGGGGTTAGTTCAATCTCTGTCCCAGATAAGTTTGAAAACAGGTGAGATCAAGAATCTCAAAGAAAAATTAGAAAAGTTGAAACAAGAGATGAAGGTGAAGGATGAAAAATTAGCTCAACTACACAAAGAGAACCAAGACCTGCAGGAAAGAGTGAGCAAGCTAAAAACTAGATTGAAGGGAAAAATGCTACTGCAGGGAGCCAAACATGTAATATGGGATGCGATTGTTGTGGAGGTTGCTAAGTTCAGAAGTTATCTGAATTTATCAATGACAAAGACAACATGGCTTCTACAGCTCGGAACAAATGCGTTGTTGTAAATGAAGTATTAGAAAAGAATCCCTCGGAATGGGTCCAAAATGCCATCGACTTACTAAATGCTATACCAATTGTCGATCTTCAGACCATCGATGTGAAAGACAGGACCGCTTTAATCATTTCAGCCAGGAGAATCATTGCCAAACACAACCTGCTCAGATCGGTCCAGAACAAAGCTGTGCAAATGGACCATAGAACACAAGAGTTTAAAGACGCCTTTGAACAATTGTTTGCTAAACGCCTCCCCTCATTCTGGAATGGTAAAGGCTCATTATACAAGCAGGAAGATTATCACTCTTCTCATGAAATGCAGGATGGACCATTCCAAGTTTGAAGATATGGAAGAAAGCCTGAAAGGCCCTAGCTTGGTATAACATTTAGCTACCGATTTAGAAATTCTGAACAAGTTCAAAATAGTGAAAGTCAGTGTGCCAATCATGTCCTACGCAACGTGCATCGACATGGAAATTTTGATTAAAGAAATGATGGATTATGAAATCCCCTCTGATGCACAAAGGAAAGAACTTGTGTGGTTGGGTAAGACAAAATGCCATGTCCCTGGAACCAACAGATGATCTCCAGTTGTCACCAATCTTGCAGATCCAATGGAAGCATAGGGTGGAACAAATGTAGCGGAAGAAGCCGGGCGGTTAGAGAGACTATTCATGATGTTGAAACGTTTCTTTTTTGCTAATGATTGAAACTGACATCCGAAACTGTTACAAAAGCTTAAACGTTTCAGTTTCAATTATTATTTATCAAATTGTATAAATATTGTTGGTCACTATAATTTCTTATTTAACTAAACAATCAAGTGCTACGTAAATTGTCAACCCAGGGAAGTCTGTTTATTTCAAAGGTAATCACACACTGTATATGCTCAATCTCAAAAGCAATCTAGAGTTGTAGTAAAAATATACTAATCACACCTTGCCTTGAACAAACTGAAGTTCCACTTTGAATTATAGAAAAGCAACCTACTTATTGCAGAGTTCAAAGTTTAAAGAAATAATTATTCAAAGAATCCCGGATTACATTAAGAAAATAACAACCTAGGAAAGAAATCTTCCAGGGCATTGCAAAAGGAAAGACCAACTATTTTGTAATAGAGAACAGGACCCTATTCCCAAAACAGGAATCTTCAGCACCTGTTTCCGGTCATCACACTTTCATGAACTCCTTACTAATCGAAATGATTAACACACACTGAAGGCTAACTATCCCCTAACAGAGAACAGGACCCTATTCCCCAAGCAGGAATCTTCAGCACTTGTTTCTGATTAGCATACTTTCATGAACTAATTACTAATTAAAATAATTGACGCACACTGAAGGCTAACTATCTCTTAACAGGGAACAGGACCCTATTCCCCAAGTAGGAATCTTCAGCACCTATCCCTGATTATCACGCTTTCATAAATTCACCAAACATGATTGCTAACTAGAATGATCAACAGTTACCCAAGCATGAATCATATGAAAACAATGTAATAATCAGTAAAACAGAGTTTCAGCAAGACAGAGTTCAGTAAAGTAGTGTTTCAGCAAAACAGAGTTCAGTAAAGTAGTGTTCCAGCAAAATAGAATTTAATCAAAGCATGAACAGAAATAACACTAACACACTACAAAGCTAATGGGTGAATCTTGTGAAGAAGGTGGGTCCTCCCTTCTCACAAGATTCCCCTAAAATGAAAGAAACTAGAAAGAAATGCTCAAAACAATATTTTATTCATCTGTCAATTGTATCATATTACAATGTCTGAAGTAAAACACGTCCTTCTCTGTAAATCCTTTCTTATCCAAAAAAAAAGGTCCTCTCTAATGATGATTTCCTCTTATTTAAAGAGGAGAATCCCCTCGATACAATTTGATCATCAAATTACATGTGTACATCTGAGTCATATTCTTAGTTAGATCAAATCTCTATACTGGAATAGGATATCCTAGTCTTCCGTAACAAAATTCTATTACAATAGTGAAAAGGTGTTGAGTGAGGTGTTGTTGTTGCGGCTGGAGTAACAGCTTCTTTATTTATCCTCTTCTTAATGTTGTTGTATGTTGTTTCAGCATCTCAAATCGCAGGTGTTTCAGCAACAGGATTTGTGTTCTGACTGTTTTAGCAACGTGGTCTCACGCAGCAGCGATGGTTAATTTTGTCTCAAGGTGCGGCTGTTGTGGTCGATGTAACAGCTTTGTGTGAATTATTGTTTCAGCATCATAGACCACGGAGAGTGTGAGTTGTTGTTTCAGCATCGTAGACCACAGAGAGTGTAACATCTTCTTCTTGTGTGAGTTGTTGTTTCAGCATCGTAGACCACGGAGAGTGTGAGTTGTTGTTTCAGCATCATAGACCACGGAGTGTGTGAGTTGTTGTTTCAGCATCGTAGACCATGGAGTGTAACAAATTCTTCTTGTGTGAGTTGTTGTTTCATCATCGTAGACCATGGAGTGTAACAACTTCTTCTTGTGTGAGTTGTTGTTTCAGCAGTGTATACCACGGACTGTTTCAGCCACAGGGTTATGTGCTTTTAACTGTTTCAGCAACGGGCCTTCAAACAGCAATGATAATCTGCAGTTCGAACTGTTTCAGCACTTATATATTTCTGATCAACGGTTAAGTATGAGAGTAATGTAAAATTATATGCAAAATAGATTAAACATATAGTAA
>JASDQU010322705.1:0-12948 GCA_032191745.1 Picea mariana | reverse complement strand
TTTGGCGACTCTGAAATAGTGGTTAGACAGGTAAGAGATTCTATCCACTGTCTTTCTACGCATCTCAAAAGCTACCAGTCTGAGGTATGGAATCTAATGAATAATTTTTTTTCTTTCAATATAAATTCCATTCCTAGATTAAATAACTTTGAAGCAGATTTATTAGCTAATGTAGCTTCTAAACTTCTTCCTGCAGAAGGCTTGTCCCCAGACGCATTCTCAGTTGAACTGCTGTTTTGGCCATCCGTTCCTGACAACATCACGAACTAGAGAGTATTTGACAACGATCAGTAGATTATCAACTTTCTGCACATGGAAGAAACTTTTCAATGCACGGTGATAGACGAACATACACACGATGACAATTTGCGCGATTTCACGGTAATACCTGATTCGAAAACTCCTGAAGCTCTATCGGACATGGTAAACTTGATACCCAAATCTGTAGTTAGATTAGAGAATTTTTATGATTTTGAAGATAAATTTAAAAATACGGTCAACTGTAAAACTAATAGTTCCTCGTTATCTTATGAAAAAGTAAACTTAGGAACTAAGGAAAATCCTCAGTGCATTAATCTAGGGTTGGGATGTTCTCAATAAGAAAAAGCTACATTTATTAAGTTGTTCAAAGAATTTAAAGATGTCTTTGCATGGACGTATGATGACCTCAAAACTTTCGATCCTAATATCATACAACATGTCATCCCGATGAAGCCCCAAACCTTACCCTTTCAACAAAAACTGAGGAAGATGCATCCTAAACTTGAACCGACCATTCAAAAAGAATTGAATAAGATCCTAAATGCTAAGATAATTTTTCCTGTTAGGCACACTCAATGGGTTTCCAACCTTGTCCCAGTTCAGAAGAAAAATAGGGAAATCCAAATTTGCGTTGATTTCCGAAACCTCAATAGAGCGTCTGATAAAGAAAACTATCCTGTCCCACCCATGGAACAGATCCTTCAACAGGTATCTAGTTCCGAGAGGCTATCCTTACTAGATGGTTTCTCAAGATACAACCAAGTCCTGATGTCTCCACCAGACCAACTAAAAACTACCTTACGTACTCCGTGGGGCACTTATGCTTATCGAAAAATGCCTTTTGGATTGATTAATGCCGGTGCCACTTTTCAGAGAGCAATGGACATTGCTTTCCGAGGCTTAATCAATCAGTCTGTTGTAGTTTACTTAGATGATGTGACTATATTTTATAAAAACAAAAATGATCATCTAGCTCACTTACGAGCCGTCCTACTGTGATGTCGTAAATATGACATCTCCTTGAACCCCAAAAAGTCCATCTTTGCAGTAGAACAGGGTAAAATCCTAGGATTCATTGTGTCTAGTGAAGGGATGATTATTGACCCCGAAAGGACTCAAGTCATCGCAAAACTTCCCCCTCCTACATCCAAAAAATCCATGCAGTCTTTCTTAGGCTAGATCAACTTCGTGAGAAGATTTGTCCCCAGTTTCTCCGAAATGGTCAGGCCTTTACAGAACTTAATTAAGAAAGACACCCAATATCACTGGGGACCCCTTGAAAATCAATCTTTTAATGCGATAAAGAAGGCCATTATAGATGCTCCATCTCTCATGAGCCCAGATTTTTCACAAGACCTTACACTCTACACTTTTTCTTCTGACCGTTCCTATGCCACCGTTCTAACCCAAAAGAATGCCGAGAAGAACGAAGTACCTATTGCCTTTATGAGCTCTGCTTTTAAAGGCGCTGAACTTAATTACCCAGCAGTAGATCAGCAAGCCTACGCTGTTTTCAAAGTAGTTAAACACTTCCGGTCCTATCTTTTGAAGTCAAGGACGAAAATCGTTGTCCCCTACCCAGTCGTGAGGAACTTGTTAGTGCAGAAGGAACTAGGAGAAAAGAGAGCCAACTGGGTCACTTCTTTGTAGGAGTATGACTTAGAAATTACCCCAGCTCAGATAGTAAGAGGCAAAAGGTTATGCAAGTTAGTTGTTGATTCAGCAGCAAGATAGCAAGAAGAAAACGATATGTCACACCTAGGACAAAGTGATCAAAGTTTAGTCTGTTGCGCACAAAACTCTATCAGTCCTTGGTACGACGATATAAGATTCTGTCTTGAACATGGATTAGCCCCCCATCACCTTGACCCCGCTAAAAGAAGAGCGTTGAGATTAAAGTATGCCTCCTTTCATCTGGTTAATGGTATCCTGTTTCGTCAGAGTTCTGACGGCGTACTGATGCGTTGTCTTGAAAAAGACGAAGCAGAAAAAGTCTTACTCGAGTTGCATGTAGGAGAAGCTGGTGGTCACTTCGGTGGTGACACCACTGCTCATAAAGTTCTAAGAGTCGGTTATTACTGGCCCACGCTTTTTAGAGACGCCCATGCCTTGTATCGTAAATGTATCATCTATCAGAAAGCATCAGGGCGGTTACAAAAACCAACCTTTTCTCTACAGCCCGTTTCAGTAGATTCTCCTTTTCAACAGTGGGGCCTTGATATCATAGGTCCAATCAACCCTCCATCCTCACAACAACACAAGTTTATTGTGACAGCCATAGATTACTTTACCCAATGGTCTGAAGCTGCTGCGTTAAGAACTGTCAACACCAGTCAGGTAATTGCCTTTCTAAATTCGAACATTATCACCCATTTCGGTATCCCTGCCTGGTTAGTTTTCGATAATGCTTCTTACTTTTCCTCTCTTGAGATGAGCGAGTTCGCTTTGGAAAAAGGAATTAAGCTTAAGTATTCTGCTAGCTATTATTCCCAGGGCAACGGATTGGTAGAATCAACAAACAAGAACTTGATCAAAATAACCAAGAGAACGGTGGTTGAAAATCACAAAAATTGGCACAATGCGCTGCTAAATGCGCTGTGGGATGATAGGGTAATGCCAAAAGTTGCTGTAGGTAACTCCCCCTTTTTTCTTGTTTATGGCAGAGAAACAATTTTGCCACCTCACATTCTTCTTCCTTCGCTTCAGTTGTCAAAGAAAGTCCAAGAAGAAGATTGTCCCCCTTTGGAAAACCGCATTAATGCTTTGGTGAAGCTAGAAGAGGTAAGAGCCTAGGCTAAGCATAAGTTAGATCAACATCAACATTTGGTTAAAAGCTGGTTCGATTCTAATTCTGCTCCTGATAGGAATTTTGAAGTAGGCGATCTCGTCTTGAAATGGGACAAACCGCATGAGGGAAAGGGAGAGCACACTAAATTTATAAACTTATGGCTTGGACCATTTTTAATTGCTGAAAATTTGGGTCCCAGTTCTTTTCGATTGCAGAATCTTGAAGGGCAGCTTGACACCTATCCGGTGAATGGCCAAGCCCTGAAGAGATACTTTGCTTGATTACAACCCTTGTATATTATGTACATATTTTTCTTTGTTTGCGTTTTCATTTGCTTTCTGTTTTTCATTTTGATTTGAATGTATCAGTTTGTGTTTTTGAAAAATACACATGCCTGTATACTGAATTTTTCAGACAAAGACAATAGAAAATTCCTTTGCTGAAATAACTTCTGAAAAAATTGTACAAACATCAATGGTATATTTCTGAAATTTATATCTGTGTTGGAAAAATCTATTGTTTAAAAGAAGATGGCTGATTTTGATCTCTGAGCAAAGCTTGTCATGATCATCTATTATCTTTTTACGCTGTCCCTATTCCATAAAGGAATGACTCAGAAGATGTCTCCCTGTTTAGGAAGTTGTTTTTGTAAATAAAACATCTCTAGATCTAAATAAAGGACAGTTCTAAAAAATTCTAATGAGGTCTAAAAAAATATGTTAAAATATCATGATTTTCAGCGTCACCCTGCACAACTATATATCTATGAAAAACAAAATAAGAAATTACTAAGAAGAGCTGGGGGAAGTGCTTGTAGACCCGCCGGGATGATGAACAGGTCTGCTGACAACGGGTAAATGCATGCATGACGCCAAGGCAACTTCGTCGGGGTATTGAACAGGCCCGCTGGCAGCGAAGCAATGTCGGGTATATGAGAATTTGCAAAAAAAGGAAACCTCTTTAATGTCCTTTATTCTGATCCAGAACTTCTTAACAGGATACAGATGTCAGAGTGGGTTAAATGGAAACCTTGTCGAGGCTATGGATGCTTGTTGGCAGCAGTGGCTATGCCAACAGTATCGTAGATTTTATCTTTAATATCGTGACTTGCTGATATTAAGATCGTTATCAATTTTCATCTTTCAAAACACTGCTGTAATAATTGGTTAATGATGATGTTTGTACGATTTTCTAGTTGTCATTTTGAGTTGGAATTATCTTTGCTGTCCTAATCTGAATTTGTTTCTTTTGGCAGAGATAACTGCTTCTACCAGTGTGTCGCCATTGTTGGCAGCCAATTCACATTTTTTCGTGGTCTTATAAGCTGCCTACACCTATGTTTTGCAAACATCAATTTTTCGTCGCAATCTTCAAATAAACGCCATTTTCAATTTTTGCGACATTTGCACATTTGCCTTCATTTTGTTTTCACGACTGTAAGCGTGAAAACTTCATCTTTCGAAGACGTATTTCGATCATTATCTGAACTGTCATTATCTTTTTCTTCGATATGCCTATTGCGCTTACCTTTTATTTATCATTATACAACTGGCAATATCCTTTGATCGGTACTCATGCTTCGATTGATTGTGTGATTTGGTTTTATTGAGTTTGTAATGCGTTGGTATTTGGATTTGCATCTTACCTACTTGACCTTTGGTTTCATGGAATTACATGGGGGTTATGGTTAAATCTTGCATATATATATTTTTAATATAATGCCTATGTCTATGTTTTCATAACTATTGGTTTGTCGATTATGTGAATGCCCATCGACACATTGGTTAAACTATTGATTATATGAGCTGATACATTGGCGCATAGTCGATTTTGGTTTTGATTTATATGTCGGGTGTTTAAAACTATGGCATAATGTTTGCGCGCGTTGGTTTATACATTTGATTTCATTGATTGGGCAAATGAATTGATTGTTGAACTACTATAATGGGTTGAACAGCTATGAAAACCGATGGTTGTACCTTGGTAATAATTGTTATGCGTGGTAGAGATAAACTCCACCACCTTCGTACGCTGGAATTTATGCCTACCCCTTATCACTGTTCACTTCTGTTAGCTCGGGTAGCTCTGCTCCTGTGTGTGTTTTGATCCAAACCCTTGGCTTTCCATGTGCTCGGCTCCATGGAACCAGTCGTGCGAATCGAGCCAAACGACAACCAAGCCTTGTTAATGTTTGACAATGCTCGGAAAGACTTGGAGGATAACGGATGGCTTACCTTCGTGAAACGATTTGAGGGTTTTAATCTAGCTGTAGCATGACAGTTTGCCATGACTTTCGATGGCTGTAGAGCCAAGGTGGGCAACATACAGTTGGAAATTGATGAGAAATTTATTAGCTCTGCTACAGGGTTACCTGCCTTGGGACAGCGTTGGTTTAAGAATTGTAAGGTCAAGGAGGTGCCATGGACACTGTTGTTCCTCTCGCGCAAAGTCACCGCTTGTGACAGAGGTATGCCCATCTATGCACTTAAACCACGATGGCACGACACTTTGATGGTAATCAAACAGTTCGTGACCTGTGAAGGTCGATACAGACTTGTGTTTCTCTACCACCTGCGTTTGCTAATGAATTTTATGGGATACTCGTTGAATATGCCCTTTTACTTTCATCGCAGCCTATATAAAATGTCAAAAAGGTTTAAGAGATGGAAGGCTGACAGTATCCTGTTCCACCATGGGCTTATTAAACTTATCGTTGTTTATCATTTGAGTTTGCATGGTGATAACTGGAGAACTTTCATCGCTCGTAATGGTTTTGAGGACATAGACCCTGTCCAGGTTGACAAACCTATGGTGACTGAAGCCAAGGTCGAGACACATGTTCCCTTCCACATCCTATTGCCTTCTCCTAAACCCTCGACCGACCCTAAGGTTGACTTACCAGATGTTGGAACTGAGAATGCCGAGGCTGTAAAGAAACCTATGAGCAAAAATCCCAAGGCAAACCCTACTGCTAATGCCAAGGGTAAAAGGAACGCTCGGATTATTTCAAGGATGGCCAGGAACAAACCTAAACCCTCTGCTGAGTCAAAGCCTATTGTCCTTAGTGAGGATTCTGATTCTGACGTTGAACTTTTCTTGGCCAGCGAGTACCCTTACTCGCAGGGTTTATGCTCCGAACCACCTTACGATTTCGTGACAAATCTTCCCCCTTGCCTAAAAGGTAATCCTAGTTACCCTAGTATTAAACTGCCTAACGAAACCCTCAACAATGTGATCAAACCCTCACCTTCTCTTTCAAACCCCACACAGTCTCCCTGTGACCAATGCGATTCATGGTTGGAACGATACTACATTGATGTTCCGCTACTCCAATCGAAGATTCAATCACTGGAGGATAAAATTGTAGTATTGACTAATCAAAGAAACCAGCTCCAAGCAGTTGATAAGAAGCAAAAGACGACAGGCTCCATCCTTTTCAATAATGTTGAATCGACCACAGCCGTTGTCAACTCTAAATTGGCATGATCAAGCCGTCTCGTCGCTGTACAGGTATGATTTTGATATCATTTTAGTTCTGTGAATGACCATGAGTAATGTAGTGATTGAAATTTTATATTTCGAATAGCTCTGTTTATATTCCGAAATGGCTCTGTCATTCGTGTTCATCATGTATATTGTTTTGCTTTGCTAAAAATAAACGAAATTTCGATTTGATATACGATTTACTCATACATATTTTGATTGGATTCGAATAGTTTTCATTTTGATTTGATTTGATCGTGTGTCTGATTGAGTTAATGAAATGGACATTTTGCTTTCAATTGAATTGGTTTGGTATCTACTTTGAAAAGGAAGTTTTTCATGCTCAAATTAGAATACGATTTAGTTTGGATTTGATTTCGTTATAGTTTGTATGCTTTGATTGGAAAACAATTTTAATGAGTTTGGTTGTTACATATGCTGTGTTATATAATTTTCAAAAGCTATAATATAACCCTGATCGTTTCCAATTTGGGAATAACGACTCTGTTTTCAAGGAAAAAATGCTTCATTTAAAAGTCTGTGAAAACCATATTCGTGCCCGAATCATGGAACATTTTTTGATATATGACTACCATGTTAAATCCTCGCTATTTGATCTGCTCGATTGGATTTTTGTTAGTTCGATCACATTATGGGTTGGATTCCGATTATAATTGCTTCTTTGTCTGATTTTAAATGTGCAAAACAAATTGGTCAAACCCGGTTATAATTCGTTTGATTGGAACGATTCTGTTTTGATCAAAGTCAATCAATCCTGTTTGCCCAATTTGCAATAACAAATTACGAATTCTGTTGCTAATCAATCGATCCTGTTATGATTTTATTTGAATTGATTTTCCCACTAGTTTGAATTGATCTACTCGTGGCACGAATTGTTTGCTATGTCATCACAGTTGTAACGATTTGAAAATAATCGTGTTGGATTCGATCATATCCCTTGTGATAAGGCAACGTAACAGTCGCTTGCAATTTGTTTTGATTATGATTGAATTCGATTTGTTATGAAATGATTGCATTGTTGTTCCACATAATTTGTCACCCGACTTTGTGGTAACAAACAAAACAGAGAATGTCTATCTCTGTATTCGGTTGAATGATTTTTGATCCTGTTTGATTTCGAATGGTATAACAATTTCAAATTAAGTGATTCATTTTCAAATGGCTATTGGATGTCAATTAAATTGAAATCTGTAAAATATTTTTGATCAATTTTAATACTAATTTGGTGCCTTATTTAGACTAGCTACAGAATCAGATGATTCTGTAGCTAGTCTATAGAATTAGATTTTTATTATTTTATTAATAAAAGATCCTTCTAACTTGTCTATTTTGGACCCTTTTCAGGTGAATTCGAATTGCATGGGACATGCTGGACAATTTAGGGGATATTTGGATGTTTTAGTTTTATTTTAGTTTCCTAGCTTAGTCAATTTTGGGATATCTTCCCAGCTTTTATGTAAACAGTTTTTAAACTTCCACAGGGAGGTTTTACCCTGTGGAAAACTTATAAATACTTATTATTTTTGTAATAAGGATCATCCTCATTCGTGGGAGAACCAGGATATGGATTTCTAATACAAAATGAGACAGAAGTTGATGTTCTGCTATAGCTTTCGCTTTTCATAATATCAATCTTTTGTTTCATGTTTATGCCTATCAATTTGCATTTGATTGGTGACTACTTTAGCTATCATAGTCTTTTGCAAAATGATATGAATTAATTAATATGATCTACGTCTGATTTCTTTCAACATTTACAAACACAACAATTACTTGATTCAGTTTATGAATGATAGATTTCTCTTCTTCATCAATTGGATTATTTTGTATAAGTCTTTGCATACAGGTTTACCTAATTGTTAAGATTTATAAATTATATGATTGTTGTGATTTTTATGTATTGTTTGTCCTGTAAACAAACTTAAAGAGCACTGCAACTATCGTTTACGAGAAGCTTCTGGATTATTTGGTGCAGGTTTCCTCCCTCTGATCAGCTTAGAAGATCATCATACACAGGACAAACCTGGAGCGTTTCCAGGTCAGTTTGTTATTTATTTGTTTAGTATATTTAGTAGTAGTTTAGTTAGATATATTTTTAGTTAGAATAGTAGTTAGTATTAGTACATTAGTAGTTTAGTTTAGTTAGTTTTTTTTTTGTTTTATTTCTTGTTCATAAAAATATAAAATCAACAAAAAATATCTTTCTCTGTCTTAGGGCAGAATGCAAATGAGTTTTTCAGGTTTTATTTAAATCTGTAAATTGTAGATATTGTATATTTTGTGAATAAGTTATATTTCAATTAGTAGTTTTAGTATAGTAGTAGTTAGTAGATTGTATTTATAGAATAGTTAGATTAGTTTAGTTTGTTTTAATAATTAGTTTTAGTTAGTTTGTTTAGTAGTTAGTTTTAATTAGATTATTTTATTAGTTAGTTTTATTTATTGTTAGTTAGTTTAGTTAGTTTTATTTAGTTTTAGTTAGATTAGTTAGTTTAGATTAGTTTTCTTTTGTTTTCTTAGGACCTTAGATCGGCTAACGGAGCCACTAAACCCGTCAGGGTGGTTCATCCCAAACGACTTGGGTTATTAGACAACCCCGGACCGATTCCACTCTCTCAGTTGACGGACTGTCAATTTCGCTCGTCAACAGAATGGTAGTGTCCAAATGATTTTTTGTCGTGGTATAGAGGTCAATAATCCAAAGGAAAGTTCACTTGTACGCAAGGGACTATTTTCATGAAAGGTGATCATTAGAAATAAGTCAGCAGAAATCATAACATGTATATATTTCTAGAACCTAAATCATGCTTTTGACGAAGACAACTATCCTTTCCCCTCTATGGAATAGATCTTGCAACTTGTCTCTATCTCCAAGTTGTTTTCTTTTCTAGACATTTTTTCATGATATAACCAAGTTCTCATGGCAGAACCCGACCGATTAAAGACCACGTTTCGGACCAAGTGGTGGATGTACGTATACATGAGAATTCCCTTTGGTTTGATTAATTAAGGAGATCTTTTCAAAGGGAAATGGGTATTGCTTTCGAAGGGTTAATTTGTTAAAGCATGGTGGTTTATATCGATGATGTCACCATTTAATCAAAGAAGAGGGAAGACCACCCAAAACATGTGAAACATATATTTGAACGATGTAGAAAATATGGCATCTCATTGAATCCCAGGAAGACTGTTTTTGTTGTTTTAGAAGGAATACTGCTTGAGCATGTGATTTACAAATATCGAATTTTGGTGGACTTGGAAAGGACAAGAGCCATTCTACAAATCCCTCCACAACATAGTAAGAAATCAATGCAATTAATTTTTGGCAAAATGAATTTTGTGTAGGAGATTCCTTCAATATTTTTGTAAAATTGTTAAACCACTTCAAAGAATGATTAATAAATATGTTCAGTTTAAATGGACACTAGTGGAGAAGGAATCATTCGAGAATATCAAAGTTTCCATAGCTACCATCCCATATCTATGAAGTACAAATTTCACCAAGGATTTCTTACTGTACACCTTTGCATCTGATCATTTCATTGCAACAATTCTCACACACAAGGATGAGAAAGGAGACAAATATCATGCTGCATTCATGAGCACTAGGCTACAAGGTGCTGATATGAACTATCCACTAGTGGATAAACAAGATTTTTCTATGCATAAATAAATAAAACATTCAGACCTTATATTCTAAAGAATCACATGAAATTTATCGTCGCTCACCCATAGGTCATGTATCTTTTCATCCAAAGAGATTTGGGAGAGCGACGCAGTAATTGGATGATAGTCTTACAAGATCATGACCT
The DNA here is from genome assembly GCA_032191745.1 of Picea mariana. Classification (NCBI taxonomy): domain Eukaryota; kingdom Viridiplantae; phylum Streptophyta; class Pinopsida; order Pinales; family Pinaceae; genus Picea; species Picea mariana. The sequence continues at coordinate 2,583 of JASDQU010322705.1, read as the reverse complement.
GGAGTTTAAACCAACCAACATTGTAAAAGGTCAAGGAATTTGCAAACTAGTAACACAAGATACTGGTGAGGAAGATCAAGAATAAGACAGATTGCAAGAGGAACCAAAAATGTATACACAACAGGTTCCTTACATTGCAAATATTGAAGGATAATATTATAACAATCTCAAATATTACCATCAACATGGAACAACCCCGGATCCCCTTAATGCTAAGAAAAAAATAAAACTCATACTGAAATCCCTACAATATCATTTGTTACATGGCATCATGTTTAGAATGAACTATGATGGAGTGCTACTTCGGTGCCTCGAAAAACAAAACGCTGATAAGGTTCTTAAAGACATGCATGATGGACCAACAAGAGGCCATTTTGCAGGAGACACAAAAACTCACAAGATATTAAGATCTGGATACTACTGGTCCACAATGTTCAGAGATTCTCATGCATATTCACGAAGCTAAGAAGCATGCTAGAAAGCCACAAGAAGAGACTACAAAGATGCTATGTCACTCCAGCATGTTGTTTTTGAAGAACCCTTCGAACAATGGGGGTTGGACATCATTGGTGAGATTAATCCAAATTCCCTTAAGAAACATAGGTATATTCTAACCACTGCTAATTATTTTACACATTGTATTGAATAAATACCACTAATAAAAGTGAATGAAGAGGTAGAGATTAATTTTCTTGAATAATACATCATTACAAGGTTTGGAATTCCTAACTCTCTAGTATTTGATAATGCAATTTATTTTTTATCTTTCCAGTTATCTTAATTTTCCTTGGAAAAGGGAATTATTTTTAAGTACTCAACCAACTATTATCCTTAGGGTAATGGCTTGGCTAAATCTACAAACAAGAACCTAATCTAGATCCTCAAACGAGCCATAGTTGATCACCATATAAATTGGCACAATGCTCTATCAAATTCCCTCTGGGATGATCACATCACCCATAAGGCCTCTATAGGGACTTCCCCATATTTCCTTGTCTATGGGAAAGAAGTTGTTTTGCCCTCGAATATCTACCTTCCTTCCCTAAAACCCACTCAACAGTCTCAAGGAAGAGAATGTACCATCATTCAACGACGTATCAATACCTTTCTAAGCATAGAATAAATACACGCCAAAGCTAAAAGCAAGTTTGAGACTCATCAACAGACCGTTAAACGATGTTTTGATAAGAAATTTGCTGGTGAGAAAGAGTTCCAAGTTGGGGATTTAATCCTCAAATGGGACAAGCCACATGAAGATAAAGGAAAAAATTCAAAATTCCAACAATTATGTCTTGGACCCTACGTTATCAAGGAGAAGATTGGCCAAGGTACTTACTCACTACAAAATATTCAAGGGGAAGATGACCTCCTCCCTATTAATTTCCATATTCTCAAGCACTACATCAACTATCCTTTGTGGAAGTTCCTCCTTTGTACATAAATAAAAGTCTAGCTTTCATTTTTTATTTCATGCACAACTTCTACTTTGTTTTCCATTTAATTTTTAGTATTTTCTAACTTGTTCGATTTTCAAGTTTTTTGTTTTTCTTCATGAAAAATACCATCTTGGGTTTCTTGAATTTTTGATGGATTAGACATCGTCATGATTTTAAATCATAGCACATCTGGTGTTAATAACCTAATAACTATGTCACCTGGCTTCTAAACTCATCCCATATTAACCATATATATTTATTATGCACTACCCCAAGTTAGATCTAATAGAGGAACATAGCTCATCAATACACAAGAATAGTACAACAAAGCAAAGAACCATGGACCTTACCTAAGAACATATCGTTGCATTGTATGGACTAATATGAAATTATTTGGGAGATATGTCTATATTATTCCATAGAACATGACACAGGGAGTTCACTCATCTATAATCAAGTTAGCAAATCTCACTATCACATGTTTCATACCTAGTGCCTTTAAAGGAGAACTAGAATCCCCCAATCCACCTCTCTCTAAACAAAAGAGAATGAAATTTTATTAAATGTAAAATCTTGGGGAAAGGTATTCTAGATGACATGTGACATGCAAGTATCTCCGAGGATATGGATTCTCACCGACAATGAAGCAAGGCTTGTGACACTGGGGTGACTCCATCAGGGCTATGGACACTTAAGCCAAGAAGGATTTATGGCCACCATTATGACTCTACATCACCAATTACGTTTTCTCAAATACCAAAAAAGCATAGGAAGAAGTGAACACCCTACTTTCTTACCACTTTGGAGAATAAATATTTAGAATACATGACCCAAAAGGGGTCATAAAGTATTATTTCAACAAGATAGGCCTTCAATGGGAATACACAACAAACATCCGAGATGAAGAAGAGGTGCATCACAATGAGCGTACTTATGATGATATTATCTTCAAAAGACATGGCCAACCCATATGTATAATCACATATGAAGAAAAGACAAGGGAAGAATCCAAAATGAAAGAAGTAGAAGAAGAAGTGGAGAGGCCATCCCCCCCTTCTGTCTCTATACATTCAATTTCCAGAGAAGAAGAGGAAGCCCCGATAGACAAGAAAAGGAGAGATAAATAAAAAGTATCTAAGAAGAAGAA
>JASDQU010322704.1:0-10209 GCA_032191745.1 Picea mariana | reverse complement strand
TTTATATCTGGCTATTGTAAACAGATCGTGAACGATTTTCTCTCATCTGTCAATGTAAAAGGCATTTAAGCCCAGTTAATGAAAGTAGGTAGGTTTGAATTAATAGATTAGATAGTTTAGAAGAGGAGGGAAAATGGATATGGACACCCTTGTCTTTATATCATAGTAGTGGTTGTATCATTAGCACATGATAGAAGAAGAGAGTTGTAGTAGAGAGTTGAAAGAAAAATTCCATGTATAGGAGCTTTGAATTAATATATGAAGCTTTGAATCAGATTTATGGTGTTATGATGTTTTTTGTTTATACATGGTGAATGGTATTCTTATTGTTGTTTTATTCTCTCTGTTATGCATTTGCTTTAATACTGTGTGTATGTATGATTTCATGTTGAATGTTTGAATTCTAAGAGAAGAAAGAGAATGAGTTTCAATTGTTTCTCTTCCTGAGTGAGAGAGAGTTCCTGCAAGGAGTGCAGTGAAACATCTGCAAGGTGTGCGTTGACAAGGGTTATGATTTTTATCTCAGAAAGCTCAAGAAGGATATCGTTATTCTCATTCCAGCAGAGGTGTAGGTGGATCATAGAAGCTATGCAAGGTGTGCGCAGGCTAGTTGAAGCCTTAGAATTCATCAACTAAGGTTAAAGATTGAAGTATTGTTGTTGAAGAGGGTGCACATAGTCGAGAATCAAATACTTAGAAGTATTTGAAAGATCACCGCAAGGAGTGTGTGCAGGAGTCCTTTTGAGACTCAAGTTTGCAAGTGAAATATTAGGAGACTTAGTGCCTTTGAAGTGTTAAAAGGGAGACAGAGCGAAGTCTCTTTGCAGAAGCCAAATTCAAAGGAGGAACACTGGTTCATTTTGCATAAGTCTTCAAGGAAGGAACGAGCGGTTGAAATTCTCTATGGAGAACTCACGAAGTTGTGAGGGCCGTGGGATTCAGTGAAGTTGAAAGGAGGTTAATCGTTGGATGAGCCCACCCTTCGAGAGGTAAGACTCAACGTGGAATGTTGATCATCATAGTGGAGCCATCAGATCATTTCGGGATTCGAAGTTTGTAAGTCTGGAGTGTAATCCAAAATCCTTGGTCACTCTAACTCCCGAATCACGAAAATAATTTTTAAGTGAAGAATTTTGGGATTTCGGTAAATCGAAATTCGGAATACCGAAAATCCTGATGACAAGGAGCTAGGGGCCTTTACATTGAAAAATCACAGAGTTGCGAAACACGAAATATTGTGAAGTATCATTTCGGCATTTCAGTGTTTCGAGGTTCGAGAATTCAGAGATTGTGGTGACAAGTGGTCTAGGATCAAGAGTCTCTAACTTTCGATACCTGGAAGTCTGAAATAACATGGGTTGTTGGATCTAAAGGGAGGCTATCAGCCATTGATTCCGTAGATTTCGTCATTTTGGAATTCGGGGTTTTGAGGTGGTAGGGGAATGGTAGTCGAAGGATTGTTCAAGTTCGAAAGCTGAGAAGAGTGATAAGTGATGAGAGTCCACATCAGAGATAGAAGACGTTGGAGTGAACAAGTGGTGTGTCCTCATCAGTAGGTGGACTCAAACCTTGTTGAACGTTTTTGGGTTTTGGAGGTTGAAGAGTTGGGAGCCTTGCATCCGGATTCATGAAGTCATGGAATCCGAAAATCTGAATCGGCAAAAAGTTCTGTTGGAATCCAGTCTTTTACTGAACGCATCGGGGTTCGACATTTTGCTATTTTCAAAGACAAGAGACCGGAGTTCTTTGTTACAAAATTCTCAAATTCACGAAATGTGATATAGCTGTGGAGGAGGACGTGGCTGAAGATTTTGGCGTTTTGGTATTTCGGGTTTTGGTGGGTTGAAGAGTAGGAAACTCGGCAACATGAATCACAAAATTGCGAAACCCGAAGTCCCAGTTCGACAAAGGGCGCGATCTTATTGTGGTCAGTAGATTTGGGTGAAGCCTTGTGTTTGATCACACCGGGCATACCTATAAGGACATGTGGAAAAAACTGTTGTGTGTGTGTGGGATTCCCTATGGGGAAAATGAAAGAGTCAATCAGACTCAGGAGGGTAGAATTAGAACGATGCTAAGCGGATCTCAGGACTGAGGGTCTCGGGGTCTGCGTCAAAATCGAATTGATTCATGTATGCATTTTGTATTGCTATTCTGGCTGGAAATGGAAAAATGAATTGATTCATGTCTGCATTTTGTATTTGTCTTTTGGCAATGGAAAAACAAAGTGATTCATGTCTGCATTTTGTATTGGTATTCTGGCAATAGAAAAACAAATTGATTCATGTCTGCATTTTGTATTTGTATTCTGACAATGGAAAATGAATTGATTCATGTTTGCATTTTGTATTGGTATTCGGGCAATGGAAAAATGAATTAACTCATGCCTGCATTTGGTATTGGTATCTTGGAAATAGAAAAACATTTTTTCTTTTAAATGTTTCCATAGATTGCCATTTTAAATGCCCACGTTTTTCTTTCAAATGAGACAGAGATTGTCGTTTCCACGTTTTTGCTTTCAAATGAGACCGAGTTTGCTATTTTAAATGCCCACGTTTTGCCTTCAAATGAGACTGAGATTTCATTTTTAATTTCCCACGTTTTTGCTTTCAGATGAGCCTGAGTTTACTGTTTTAAATGCCCATGTTTTTGCTTTCAAGTGAGATTCAATTTGTTTTTTTAAATGCCCACATTTTTTCTTTCAAATGAGACTAAGATTGTCATTTTAAATGCCCATGTTTTTTCTTTCAAATGATGGACTGAGTTGCTATAGAAATCACCCATGAATTTAGCCTTTTAAATCTTAAATTCGCTTGCCGGAATGACCACGGTTTTGGTAAATAAAAATTGACTGTGTGCATGTTGATTTCGCCCACCCTTTTTTGCTATTCAATTCATAATTGACTTGTAGTAATGACCATGATTTTGCCTTCAAACTATGACTGAGTTTTCCATTGAGTGATGGACTGTGTTGATGTTGATTGGATACATTTTCCTTTAATTGTTGAGCTACTGTCGACTGAACACGATTGACCACCATGTGGGCACTGCATTTTTGCTAATTTTTCCATAGCGAATTAAATGGATAACAGTTNGCAAATAAAATGGATAACAATGAGTTAAATGCCTTGTTATTGCTAGATTCATTGTTATGTAATGGTCATATTAATTGCCAAAACAATTGCTACAGAAATGTAAAAGGCTAGCAGATTCATTCTTTGGATTAAATGACACAGCGAGTTAAATGTTAACTAACACCTTAAATGCTTTACTATTGTTGTATTACTTTTTATGACAACAGTCATGTAAACTACCTTGTTAGTGCGCTTTTAATTGTCGTGTTAATGGTCATGTAATTGCCTTGTTATTTCTATATTAATTGTTAAGTAACCGCTATGTTAATTTCCTCGATAAATGGCTCCAGCCCTGCTAATAGTTAGTAGTTTCCTTCTAGTATTACTAGACAGATAGTATTGTTAGTTCGGTCAATATAGCTAGACTACATGTTGAGATTTAATTGTTCGTAAGTGTTATAATGATAGAATTCTACTTTAAGATTGTAAATGTTGTTATTTAAGTTAATGTCTAGTTGGGTGGAGAATTTGGATTAACATAGACTTGATCGATTAGGTTGTGTTAAATATTCAAATTTGATTGGTAAGTAAGGAATGGATTTCAAATTTTAGACTCACTGGATTGAATTTTAATTAAGGATAGAGGGAATTTATAATTATGGTTTTAGTATTGACCACTTAGATTTGCAAAATTAATTGTATTAACATTTATTTAGCGGATGCATTATTGTCTAATTGTAACTTGACATGTCCCGTTAGAGTGGAACCCTTGTTAAAATTGAATGTAATCATGGACTGGTTAGACTGTGTGATTAGTGGGGGCGGGGACGATGTCGTGTGGGAAGGTGTCACCCCTTAACTTCGTGCTCTTGTGTCTCATCAACCTTTGTGTCGGGTAGGTATAGTCTCCTATTCAATATTCCGTTCCTGGATCATTGGAGTTTTCTTGAGTTTTGGTCCCTTTTGTTTTGTGCCAAGGTTATTGACGTATCTATCACCCAAGGAATGACATGATTCCTTATGAGGGGGTAATGGCACGCCCTGGGATATAGCGGCAAATGAAATCTTGGCTAGAGTAGGTTCTTTTATGCGAGTGATGATGAGCATGCAAGTTTCTCTTGTCACAAGAGACAAACACCTTCAGGCATTAGGTCCGTGCACGTTGAGGTTCTAGTATTTGTTCATCTATGCCATGATGTCGGGATGGGGGTGTTGTCCCTTAGCTTGTAGGTGTTGTCTTGTTTACGTCAGAAGGGTAGTTGTCCTCCTTGTTATTTTGCGCATGTTTGCCAGTTGTCTTGAGCCAGTGTGTGGTGTCATAGTAACTTGTTGCTTGACTGCGTCCTAGCATTCGTCGTCAGTGGTTTGATTAAACTATTATCGTCATCGCCTCTTGCCTCTTAACTCCTAAAAAAAAAATTGAAAACAAAAAAAACCGCTTCGCTTGTTGTCGTAATGATGGGGTCATTACATATGGTATCAGAGCAGGTTCAACCCTGCGACTATGGATTGCTAGGATTTCCATTGCAGTAAACCCATGAGTATTAACCCTTGTGTTAAGTAAAAACCTTAATGTGTCCTCGTGGAGATCTCATTTAGAGGGCGCCCCTAAGGGTCCACAATGCACAATAGCTAGTACCATTAGTATCCTACGAGATCTCGAGAGAGATGAGTTCTACTGTCCACAAGTGTCGCGGACGGTGGTGTTGTCGAATCATAGTTTTAGAGCAATGCATGTGCTTCACACTTCGCGTTTACGAACTCCAACATGAAGGTCCACATGGTGGTCTTTTGACTGAAGGGGGGAAATATTTTATGGAGAAAGAAGCTCCTACCCCTTTTGAACATGGCTGTCGACGACGTGTCATGGGAACTGTTGGAGGGATGGTTCCAGGAGAGGTATGTTTATAAGGAATTCATTAAGCGTTATCTCAATGAGTTCGACGCCTTCTGACGAGGTAGCCGCACGGTGCTCGAGTATAAGGCCCATTTTCGATCTTCTTCGATATGCTCTGGACCAAGTTACCCAAAAAATTAAGTTCAAGAAGTTTGAGATTGGCCTTATTGTTAGAATTCATCTTCTACTTCAGGTACCAGGATTATTGGACTGAAGAAGGGGTGTTGGATGTGTGGGGAGCCACAATGCCATCACGACTACCCGGTGGAGAGGTACAGAGCATTTGGATCAGCTGGACCCACTACCGTGGGAGATATGGGAAAGGATCATCGGATTTATGCAGCGGTGAATAAGCGCTAGGCAAAGCACCAGTCGAAAGTGCTCGAAACATCAGGAACAGTCGCTGACCAAAAACTTAGTATTTTGATAGATCCTGGTGCTACCGAGAGTTTCATTTTAGGTGCAACGCTAAAAAGTGTAAAGGTAAAGGCAATTGAACAAGATGATTTTAGCTTCATAGATATGGCTTCAGTAGCCAAACAAAAGGTTGGAGGAAAGGTTACGGGTTGTATCCTTAAACTGGGAGAGTTTGTCACAAGGGCCAACCTATACATCATGATCTTAGGATCTTATGATGTCGTAATTGGTATGGACTGGTTGGAATAGCATGAGGTGATACTCAACTGTAAGACAAAATGGTTGAGCTTGGTCGATGGCGAGGGACAAAGATGTGTGATTTTAGGATGGAACCAAGGAGTTTCCCTGAGGTTCATATCTTCCTTGCAGCTACGGAAGAGAATCCACAAGGGGTGCAAGATTTATGCGATCCTTACGTTAAACGAGAAGGGAGTAGTGGAAGGTCTAGAACACCTTCCGGTGGTGAGAGAGTTTGCAGAAGTATTTTCAGAGGAGTTACCTGGGATTTCGTCAGAGAGGGTATTGGAGTTTACTATAGACCTAAAACATGGAACTGAACCAATAGCTAGAATGCCTTATCGGATGTCAACCCTGAAGTTACAGGAGTTGAGAATGCAATTGAAGGAATTACTAGACCTGGGACTGATACATCCAAGTGTGTCACCATGGGGTACGCCTGTTATTTTCATATGAAATAAGGATGGGTCATGGAGGCTCTACATTGACTACCATCAATTGAACAGGGCCATGATGAAGAATCAATATCCATTGTTGAGGATTGATGATCTGTTCGATCAGATGAAGATTGTGATGATGTTCTCAAAGATTGTTTTGCGATAATGGTATCACCTGTTACAGATCAAGGAGGATGATGTCCCTAAGACCGCCTTTAAGAAGAGGTTTGGACATTACAAGTTTACTATTTTACCATTTGGACTAACAAACACCCCAGGGGTATTGATGAGTTTGATGAACTGGGTGTTCCATGAGTACTTGGAAAAGTTCATCCAAGTATTCACTGACGATATTTTGATTTACTCTCGGACGACATAGGAGAATGAAGAGCACTTGCGCTTAGTACTATAGTGTCTGCGAGAGCACAAATTTTAGGGGAAGTTGTCCACATGCTCATTTTATCAATTGACAATTCACTACTTAGGGCATGTCATCTCCAGTGAAGGGATCATCATGGATCCAACAAAGTTTGAGGCTATTATTGAATGGCCTATGTCGATGAATTTCCCAGAAGTTCATAGCTTCATGGGTTTGGAAGGATGTTATCGACAGTTCATCAAGGGATTTTCGAAGATAGAAAATCCGATCACGGAATTGCAGAAGAAAAACAAGAAGTTTGTTTGGACCGAGAAATGCATGGAAGCATTTCGGAGGCTCAAGGAGTTGTTGACATCCGCACTAATACAAAAGGTCCTTGACATGAACGTGGACTTCTTGGTATCAACTGACACATCCAAGGAAGGCTTAGGGAGAGTCTTAATGAAATATGGACGAGTGATTGCTTACAGCTCGAGGAAACTGAGAAGGAATGAGGAGAAATATGTGACGTATGAATTGGAGTTGTTAGCCATCATATATTCCTTGAAGGTTTGGAGACACTACCTTGTTGGACAAAAATTTGAACTAAAGACTGACCACTGTGGACTACAACAAATCTTTATGCAAAGAGACCTGAAGGCGCAACAACGACATTAGTCGAAATTTCTTAGTGAGTATGAGCTCGAGATTACTTACATAAAAGCAATAGTGAACCGAGTGGCAGATGCATTGAGTTGGAGACCACACATCTTTTCAGTGCTGCCTCTTCAGACGAATCTACGTGAAAAAATTCTAACTTTATAGTGTGACGATGAATGGTACAAATAGGTTGAGGGTTTTATCGGACAAAACACAATGATGGTACCTATATTTGAAGGATTTTCTTTTGATAGCGATGGTTTATTGAGGTTTAAAAATCGGATTTACGTAGCACTGAACGATGAGTTGAGGATGTTGATCCTAAGTGAGGCTCATAGAGCCGTCTACATGGCTCACCCAGGAGTCATGAATATGATGGTGGACCTTAAAACCTTATTCTTATGGAAGGGATTGAAGGCAGATATAGTCAACTATGTGGTCAGATGTCTATAATCTCAGCAGGTAAAGGTTGAACAGAGACACCCAGTAGGATTACTACAGCCAAAGGCTATTCTGGAATCGAAATGGGAGGTTATTTCGATGGATTTTATTGTTGGATTTCCACTGATGGCAAGGAGACACGATTCAATTTTCATAGTAGTAGAAACTATAACAAAGAGTTCTCACTTTATTCCTATGCGTACGACGTATCAGGCACCTAACATAGCTAGAGTTTTCATCGGTGAGATTGTGAGGCTGCATGGCATGCCTAAGAGGATTATATCCAATCGAGGATCGGTGTTTACTGGACAATTTTAGATGAGTTTCCAAGAGGCCTTGGGAACCTAACTTAACTTTAGTACAGTGTATCACTTGGAGACTGACGGTAAGACCAAATGAATGAACCAGACCTTGGAATAAATGTTGCGCATGTACATGGTGAACCAGCAAAAGCATTGGGATGAATGTTTTCCATTGGTGGAATTCTCTTATAACAACAGTTACCAAAGCACCATTAAGATGGCACCCTTCGAGTTTCTTTACGGGCGACTGTCTCAGACACCTTTGAGTTGGGATCGACTTGAGGATAGGGTCCTGGTGGGACCAAAAGAGATCCAAGAAATGGTAGTTTAAATGAAAGCTATAAGACAAAGGATCCATGAAGCATAGGATTGAAAGAAGAGTTATGTTGATGCATGACGTTTCGACCATAGTTACGATGTGGTGATTGAGTATTCTTATGGTTGAAACTGCATAAGATTTCGATCCAATTGGAAAAAGGGGCTAATCTATCTCCTAGGTTCATGGTAACCTACGAGATTGTGGAAAGGAGAGGCCTATGGCCTATTGACTAGCCTTGCCTGATTCCTTGAGGTGTATGCATGATGTATTTCACGTCTCTGTTTGAGACATTTTGTTTAGTAATACTACACATGTTTTGACTTGAGCACCTGCCGGGTGTTGGAAGAGGGGGCGCTCACGGCTGAGCCAATCTGCATATTGGATCACTGCATTCGACAAATACGACATCGAACAGTAGAGAAGGTCAAGGTCCAGTGGGACAACTATAGTCCTCACTCGATGAACTTGGAGGACGCATATAATATGAGCCAGCAGTTTCCATTTTTTTTTGATAGATAGGCTTATGATAGTGTGAACATTTATACTGTGAAACATCGGGACAAAGTTTAGATCAAGAGGGTGTGTATATAACATCCCTCTCTTGTGCATAGAGTGAAATTATTCTTTGAGGACACTTGCTCGCAAGTGATCCAAATTTTATGCTATTAAAACATTGATTTTGATTATGAGGTGTTATGGGTTGGTGACTTGTTGTTTTAGTGCATTGACATAGACAAGTTCTATTGATTTGGTTTTACTGAGTGTGTAGGATTTTAGACCTCGAGGATGCAGAGGAATCGATGGAACCCCTTGGACTCCAGATCGAGTCAGGGAGTGTACCATTGGGGTTTGATTGTTTTATTGTGATATTAGTGCATCTGATTAGATGATATGATTATGGATATATTTCTAACATGATTCATTGATGATGCAGGCTGATGATAGCTTGCCAAGCAGACTCACATGTGGAGTAGAGGGGTCATGGATGACTACCATAGATGTTTATGGAGAGGTGTGGACAACAAACCTGCCACAACCTACTAACACTTCCATTGTGGCTTAGACTGTAGGTTAATGTTTACCCAGTTTGAGAGGACCCAGGATACGATGAGGGAAAACTGCGATAGTCTATCACAATGATTCTAAGGGGTGTGCAATAAGGCGGGGGCCTTATTCCTTAGAGGCCCTTAGTCTCCAACAAGTTCACCTAGAAGAGTATTGAATCTAGGGTTTTTTTATGTCTACCAAGTCAGTCAAGAGGCGAGTGGCACCCTTGGATCACGTGGTGAATCCTGAAGAGCATGTCACACAACAAAAATGGAAAGAGGCGAGTGGCACACTTGGAGCACATAGTGCGTCCTAAAGGGCACATCGTATGAGGGAACATTGAGGTGAGTGACACCCTTGGAGCACCTAGTGCATCCTGAAGGGCATGTCGTGTTGTTAATAATAAATGAATGAGCCTAGATGGCCTTAGGATGAATAATGTGTTAAGAATTTTTAAAAACAAATTCCTTAATAAAATGTTGCCCAGTACGAAAATTTAAGGTCTAAGTCTAAATTATGCTAGTGGTAAAATTTTATCTATCTATTTTACAAGAAAAAACAAAAAAAAAACATAAATAATAATTATACTCTTCGTTAAATCTTGTAATAATAAGGGGGTAAGAAATTTAAATGATTCATAAAAATCTGTTAGGGTAAAATTTAAAAAAAAAGGGAAATAATTGTTTTATTATTTATGATAATTTAAAATTATTAACTAAAAAGGGAAAAAGGGAAAAGGGGGTTAATTTGTACACCTACCAATCTGAGTCCTAAATGAAAAGAGGAAAGAGGGAAATCTAAAATATTTAGGAAACTAGGAAAAGAGGGAAACATAAGAAGAAAAGGGAAACCGAATGGAAAAAGAAGAAAGTCAAACTTAGTAAGGTATCTACCATTAAGAACTTTCTAATTTAAACCTGAATTAGCAAATTGATAATGGGGAAAGTCATTAAAACATGTAAGAGAATTTGAGGACACCTAGGAGCGATTCTAGGAGTGACTCTAGGTGGTTGACGGAAA
>JASDQU010322700.1:4942-17971 GCA_032191745.1 Picea mariana | reverse complement strand
TTGCAAGGGCACCCAATCACTGAAACAACAACCATAACACATCAGCAAAACAAAACTACAGTTGGCTGTCATAAAACAGCAGAAAACAATTTTATAACAGCAGAGAAACTTAGTGTCTTAGCTTGGTCAAAGACAGACCAAGAAGACTGTTGATAGGACCTGGATTTTCTACACATTTGACATTAGTATTGCTGATCTATATATGTAGGGTAGTTAGTATTGTGAAGTACTTCATTCTATTAACTTATTCTATCATGTTATGCTACTCCTTTGTCTCACATTTTGCTTGAGTGTGCAGATTTATCTCTAAGGTGTTGGTTGGAAGAGACTTTAGAGGGGTTTCCAATCAAAACCTTCATACACTCCTTGCTTTTAATTCGGATCTAATTTATTTCTGTTCATTTACATCATATTGTTGTAGCTAACATATCTTAGATCGGTCAAAATTTTCTACATTTAACTTGGAGATTTCATGTGAAAATTTTCTGTGTAAAAACAGAATTTTTTCTTAACAATTTTTGTGTTTTGCAGCATTTCCAACAAGCTTTTGCTTGCTGGTTTTTGTAGATTCTTACCAGGAACAAGGGGAAACGCTGCCAAAATTCATTCTCACAACATCCTCAAGAGGTTCCATTGGTTGGGTAACGAATCCCTAACTTTTTCTCCTTGTATATTTCAGTTCTTTGCTTTCATTTCAGCATTTTTGTATCGTTCAATATAAGTATTACATTGCCTACACCTTGGGTGTGTGATTGGCCAAACCAACCCCCCAATATCGTTGGGCTAGTTTAGATTTGCTTTCAAACTTATTTATTTGCTTTGCCCCACTTGTCCATAAGGCAAGGTAGTGTGGCTATATAACAATAATAATCTCATTCTTTTATTTTTCGACCCTCTTTGGCCAATAATGGTAGGCTTGCCTCCACCTTGGCCATTGTGAGTGGTTTGCAACAATTTTTTTCCATTTTACTTTTATTGCTTAATTGTTTTTCAACCCTCTTTGGCCAAATATGGTAGGCTTGCCTCCACCTTGGCCATTGTAAGTGGTTTGCTGCAATATTTCTATTTCATTTCCATTACTTAACTAATATTGCCTACTCCTTGGGAGAGTAATCCCCAAAATCGTGAGGCTAGATGAAAATAGTGCTTGATGATCTACATTTTATCATGGTTTAAAATTATCTAGAGTAGTCATCACACATCTATCTTTTAATTTCTTTCATGTTATTCCTTTTACATATGCTTATCATGTCTTATGGTTTAATGCTTTGGAATCTATCTTAAGTGGTGCAATTCATTTATTTCTTAAGGCATTTGGCCATTTATTTCTTGCAAGCATATGTGAATCACTAGATGGTTTAGGATCTAGTTCTTTTAATTCTTGCCAAGTATTTCCTTTTCAAGCACATCTTTTTCAATGAGCTAGCATACATGTGGATGAGTGATTGAGTCTCAAGTTCAATTCTTATTATCATTCGGCAAGCTGTTCTTGCCTTTCCTTTTTGCAAAGTTATATGTCATGATGATGAATGAGATGCTATGTTAATGATGTTTATCTTTTGAGCTATTACATTCATGTTATCATATGTTTATGGTTTAAATCTTTAGTTTTATAACACATCATTTCAAGCACTTTGCAGGCTTAAATCACACTTTTTGGACACTTAAAACACCTCTAAAACACTCCAAACACACCTAAAGACTCACCCGCGAGTCATAATAATCTTTTAGACAACTTAGGATAGCCTAATTCCACCATCTCCACCATGTAAAACGGGTTTGAGGAAAACAACGGAGGGTAGTGGTGGGGGATCGTCCCGTGGCGCTCCAGGTGGGTGTCCTCTCCGGGAAGTACTCTTACTGTCAGGGCCGACCGTGGAAGCTAGGGTGGGCCTCGTTGCCTTACTATCTTGAGCACCCGACAGCTATTTGGCAACAGGAGGAGGAGGTTTAAGGCTCCAAACATAGTTAAGGGGAGGGAATAATAAAATTTACTTAATTTTTAAGAAACTCCTAACCACTTAGTTGCATAGACAATCCATGTGTTTGGGGATTCTTAGATGAATGTTTAGGAACACACATTGCAAGTATTTTCATGTTTACAGATCTTTAATGCAATCTTATGGTTTGTCTTTCTAAATGTTTTAAATTTTCATGAGCATTTGAGTTTACAAACTTATACATCTTTTTTATGCTTTATGGTGTGATTCAAGAAGAAGTTGGGTATCCCACTTGGGGAGGCATCATCTTCTTGAATCTTGAGTGCTTTAGTGGTTGCCATTGAAAAGTAGTCCAATAGAGTAAGTGCTATTGGGGCATGCTTGGCTTATGTGATTAATCTCAATTTGAATATTTCCTAAACTTTCACATTTTGGCATCATTGTATATCTTGTTAATTTGTATCTTGTGTATCATCTTGTATCATTGAATAAGTAGTTGCAATCTTTTGTGGGGTAGTTCTATTCCTTTTTTAACTTGTAATATTTTTGTAATTGAACACCCTCAAACTTAGTTAACCCCTTGCCCAACCTTAGGCACTAGTTTTAGTTGACTTAGGGAAAGGGTTGCTTATCACTTAGTTAATTTTGCACTTTGCATTTGCTGCCTTAGCATCTTAGGCTAGTATTCCCCCAAGCCTTTTAACAAATTAAAACCAACTCCTAGAACTTTAAAGTTAAATCACATCTAGTAACTAGGGTCTACCCCCCTTGGCTTCCCTAGGAGTAAGCCTAGAAGGAAGAGGTTCCAGTCAAGGTGACAGTGTGGACTGTGAACCTAGGCATTGTGCTTCCAAGGACACACTAAGTGAGTTGGACTTTGCTCACGTTTGCAAGTGTGTATTAGGACAACAACACATCCCTTGACCACATCACTTTGTGTTACATGGCTTGGATGATATCCTCTGGAAACTTTCCTTCTCTTATGGATGCTGGCCCAATAGGGCATTTTGTCTTTTTCTTCGGCTTTGTATAGTAGGTCATTGTAATGTCTTTGAGCTATTGAATGATATATCAGGGGTTTTATGCATATATTTGATAAAATTAATGATGAAACGTGATTGACATTGCTATGATCCCTGTGACTAATGAGCCCATGGAGGGCGAAGTTTTTGATGTGCAGGACCATGCCCGATGGACAGGTACCAGTTGGACTGGTACACATGGGGAGATGATTAGCTCGGACCTCCATAGGGCTGAAGAGCCCATCAGATGGTTGCTGGGACCCCATCAGGGGCAGAGACATGACAGTGATTGGATGAGCTCATGCACATGAGAATAAGGAGGATGTTCCACTCAGGACACTTTGGCTGAGCCCAACCCAGGGGGGTTGACCCACTTCAGATGGAACGTTTTCCTTTTGATGGCCAGGACGTCACCCAGGAGGCCTTGACGTCACCTTGAGTGTGTGGCAGCTTGGAGGAGCCCAGAAAGGGCTAACGTCTGACTTTTGGATGCTGGACTAGCCCCAAAAAGGCCTAACGTCTCCCTCAGAGGGGCTTGACGTCTCACTTTTTGCTCATTTAAGTCTTTTATTTAGTAGTTATTGTAAAAACAATATGATTTTGGTTTGTAGCCTTGTCGGCTATTTTTAATGACCTAATTTTAATTAAAGGTCATGATACACTATATATTGAGGATGTTTTTCCCTCATTTGAAGATAACACACAACTCACTCTCTTGTGAGGTCTGATTTTTGCGCCCTTATTGGGTATTTGGTCTTCTAAAGTGAGGCGCACTTGTTGATGGAAGGATTTTCTTGGCATATTTGGCATTTCTCTTGAAGGAAGGTTTACAACTAGGGTTTGCACATGCTTTTTCATCATGATATGTGTTGCTGTCCTAATACACACTTGCTAACGTGAGCTAAGTCCTGCTCACTTAGTGTGTCCTCGGAGACACAATGTCTAGGTTCTCAGTCCACACTGTCACCTTGACTGGAACCTCTTCCTTCTAGGCTTACTCCTAGGGAAGCCAAGGGGGTAGTCCCTAGTTACTAGATTGATTTTAGTGTTAAGGTTCTAGGAGTTAGTTTTAATTGGTTAAAGGCTAAAGGGGAAAACTAGCCTATGATGCAAAAGCAGCAAATGCAAAGTGCAAATCTATTCTATATGTGAATCAGCCCTTTCCCTAAGTCAACTAAGACTAGTGCCTAAGGTTGGGCAATGGGGTCAACTAAGTTTGAGGGTGGTTTATTACAAAAATGTTTACAAGTTAAAGTTTGAAACTACCCCAAACCAAAGATTACAATTATACAAAAGAGTTACAAATGTTTCAATGTTTACACAATTCACAACTAGATACAAAGATACACCAATGTAAGTGAGATCAACATATTAGCCAAGCATGCCCCAATAGCACTTACTCTATTGGACCGCCTTCACTGGCAACCACAAAAAGCACTCAAGAATCAAAGAAGGTGATGCCTCCCCAAGTGGGATACTCAACACTTTCTTGATTCACACCACAGTAAGCAAAAGCAACAAGATATTCAATATCCAACTTAATTGCTCAATAACACATCAAAGACAATTATCATAAAGTTGCAAGAAAGATATAAGCATGATTTAACCATCAATGTGTGTTTTCTAAGCATACATCTAATATCCCCAAATACACATGGATGAGCTATGCAACTAGATGTTTAAGGAGTTGCTTAAAAGTTAGATTAATTTTATGTTCCCTTCCCCCTAAACTATGTTTGTGCTTTAAGCTTCCTCCTCCCTTGGCCAAATGACTGCTGTGTGCTCAAGATAGTAAGGCAACGAGGCCCACCCTAGCTTCCACGGTCAGCCCTGACAGTAAGAGTACTTCCCGGAAAGGATCCCCCTTACGGAATCACAGGACGGTCCCCCGCCACTTCCTTCCGTTGTTTTCCTCAAACCCGTTTTAGATGGTGGAGATGGCTGAATAAAGCCCCTAAAAGTTGTCTAAGTGTTATTATGACCCGCGGGTGGGTCTTTTAGTGTGTTGGGTTGCTTTTAGAAGTATTTTAGACCCTTAAAAAATCACTTTTAAGCGTATGGCCGAACCGAAAAAGTTCATAAAAAATGTGTTATGAGATGTGAATTAAAAGAGCATTAACACATTAAGACATAAAGGAAAAGTTGCAATAGATGTAGCAATTAATCATGAACCATTCCACATATGTACTTGAAAGGAAAATTGAGATCAAGGCAAGAACAACTTGCCAACCATAACAAAAAACTTGCTTGGAAAAGTAAAGTTATGAATGTGAGAGCTTAAACCATAAAGCAAGATAGCATGAATGTGAAGATTGCTTGAAAAGTATAGCTGAAAATGAAATGTCTTAGACCATGAGATTATGCCACATAAATGAAAAGAACATTAAGCAAAATGAGCATCACATCATCATCTAGACATTCAACTTTTAATCAAAATGAAAGGGCAAGAACAACTTGCCTAATGAAGATGTAAAGAAACTTTAAGATTTAAGGTAGCTCATCCACATATATGTTTAACCATTTAAATGAAATGTGTGCCTTGAAAACTAAAGATTAAACAAGATAATGTTTAAGGTTTTAAACCATGTGTGAGATAATCATATGCTTAGAAAGTGAAAGTATAATAACTTATGACAACAAGTAGATTTAACACTTAAGATAGATCACAAATTATTGAACCATTAGCAATGAAATCAAAAGCATATGAAATAAACTTGAATGAAGAAAACTTTAGGTGTGATGACTATCTAGATCATTTAAACCATTAGAGAGCATATAGACATCAAAGAAATAAAAGTTTCCTTTAGGCCGTGCGGTTTTGGGGATTACTCTCCCAAGGTGCCGGTCATTAGCTTATTAGATATGAAAAGAAAAACTTGGAAAGAAAAGAAACCACTTACAATGGCCAAGGTGGAGGCAAGCCTACCATTGTTGGCCAAAGAGGGTTATTGATAACTTAAACAATTATTAAAATGAAACAAAGAATAAATGAAATACTTGCAATGAAAGTAAACTATCCTAGCCTTACGATATTGGGGACGTCTCCCCAAGGTGTAGGCAACTATCTATGTTAGTTTGTTATTATTTACACAAAAAAAATGAATGAAATAATGAAGAAAAGTGAGATTTACAAGGAGAAGAGTTGAGAGAAAGTTACCCAACCAAGAATGGATGTTGGGGAAGTCTTCTAAGTGGATTTGAGCAACATCTCCCCTTAGATCTGGTAAGAACCTGCAAAAAACAGCAAGCAAAAGCTTGCTGGAAATGCTGCAAAACACACCCAAACTGTCAAAAAATTTCTGTTTTTACACAGAAATTTTTTACATAAAAATTTGAAATGAAAAATCTATATTTTTGACCTATCTATGAGTGTTAGAAACTGAAATATAAGTGGAAATGGATGCAGCAAATAAAATGGAACAAGAAAAAACAAGGAGTGTGAGAAGGTTTCAAGGGTAGGCTCCTCTTGATGCTATCCCAATGAATCCTTTAAAGTGACCTGCAAGACTTAGAGCAATATGTGAAGCATGGAATAGATAGCTATATTGAATAGACAAGAATGAGAAATACTTACAAATCCTAGGCTATCCAATAAGCATAAGCTAGCAAGAATACTCTTTGCTACCCTACTCAAGTAAAATACTTTACCCTTGATCTATTTCAACAACACATAAAACAATAAACCAACAATATCACCTCATATGTATGAAGACAACTAGAATACTCTTAGATGCTCCAATGATTCTCCAAAGCTTTTTTATTCCAATATGAGAGTGTTGGAGAAATACTTGCTCCAAACTCTCAAGAGCAATAAGTGAAATGGCAAGATGGCAAGAGCAAGAAGATGAAAGTGAGGAGAGATTTCAGCATAATAACTTTAGCTCAAGGATTGGTAAGGAAAAAGTGTGAGGAGGGGTTCTCTTTATACCTCTAGAGGCAAAGTGAAGGCACTTGGATGAAGTCCAAGTGTCAAATCAAGAGCAAATGAGCACATCTCAATGAGAGGGCACACCATCTAGGGTTTGAAATCTAGATCTAGGGTGTAGGAAAAAGTAGGAGGTGTTGGGATTAAGCAAAGAGGTGTGAGAGGCCTTGGGATTGATGCCAAGGAAGGTGAGAGGTCTCAAATAATTTTAAAAAAATTATTTGTGGAGTTTCTAGAAGAGGGGGGGCGTAACTCCTCTTGGAGGGGGCAAAAAAAGTGTGAAAATGAAGGAATGGAGGGGAATTAATGAAAGAAAAGGAGTGGGATCATCCTAGGAGGTGATGTGGGGGTCAAAGGGAGTCATAACTTATGAGAGGGGGCCCCAAATAAGTCACAACAACTTCCACCAAGGAAAAACGTCACTTGCTCTAGGGGGGCATAATTTTTGAGTGTAGAAGGTGGGTAAGGGGTTAGAATAGGTTGGAAAAGACTGGGAGGGTTAAGTAAAGTCTAATCTTGCTCTTTTCCACCTTCACACTTACTCAATAACTCAAAATTACAATAGTTTTGACATTTTGGTAATGTCACCTTAGCAATTAAAATTGTTGTTTTGATTGATTTGACTCCGGGTGGACAAATGCATAGCAAACTTGGTCCGACTGAGCTGAAACTTGGTCCATGGGTGTAGGGGGTGCCATTCCATTTCTTTTGAGCACAAATACCCCTATCAAAAACCCAAAGACCCAGTTTTTACAATATTTGCTCAAAAAACATTTAATTAATTAAATTTTTTAAAAATTTAATTAATTAAAAAAAACCTATCTAGACTTGACGAAATTCCGCGAAACTTTCTACACTGTCTGGCATGGTCATTTACAACATTCCTAAACAATAGCTACCAAAGGATGAGACCATTACAACGCCTTTCACCACTTTGGAGGAATTATTGCATGTGTGGAGGGAAAAACTCAAGGGAAGTCAGCCAGGCCCTAAAGCCCGGTTGACAACCTGAGGATAAAAAACCCTCGGTGAAAGGAACTCTCCCAATGAAAACATCCCAAGGTACCTAACCTAACTATGATCCATGCAGACTTATTACATTATCAACCCACGCAGGGGTGCGGAAATTTCGTTTACAAAATTTTGTGCTGGGGCATCAAATGCCCAAGTAGAACCAATACTATCTTCAACAAAATTGCATCTGGTGATGCATCTTCATGGCACATGAGTTGACCCCTAGCTGAATAGGCGGTCAACAATATGTAAGTGTTTTTCTTGCAAAACTTCTTAATTGAATGGTTGTAGGTTTATATTCTTGCATTTACTTATAAATTTGCTGATTTAAAACCCTAGGTGACAAGCACACAAGTAGGTCCTTGTTTCATGTCCCCTTAAAGAAAAATATTCAGCCATTGAAGAAGGAAGAAAGAGCCTAGCCTTTGCTACACTCTTCTCACTTCTTCCCCTTGTGCTAGCTGTGTTTTTAAAGGTTAAAAAGGAGGTGACGTCCCGGGCCTAGGTTATCTACACCTAGGGCCGTCCATCTTCTAGGGTTTGGTGATAGAGCCTTGCCATTGCAACACTCTCCCTCACCTCACTCTTTTGTTTTAGCTTATCTTTTATGCTAGTCGTTTTGCCAAGTTTGACCTAAGGAAGGAGGAAAGAGCACGAGGCCTTACTTAAGCAACACTGGAGTGAGCCTCTTATGTATCTTGTGGTTGTTGATTGATATATGCTTTAGAATAAATTTACTTCATATGTTGTCTTTATTCAATAAACTCCTAGAACACTAATTGCTTAGATTTAGTTTTAAGCCTTAGATTATTTTCTTTAGGGACTATCCCCCTTGGCTTCATTAGGAGTTGGCCTAGACGGAGGAGTTGAGGATTAGGTGACACCACCTTAACTCTAACTTGACCCCCAAGGACACACCGAGTGGATTGAAGATTTCTTCCACGTTACCCATGTGTGTATAAAGGCGACAACACCTCCAACACCAAAGCAATTCGCTCTCTCCATGGATTGAAATTAGAAGCTCCCTCCAGCCCGTCTTCAAACCTCAAGCTTGCATTAGCCATTTTATCAGCTGCCCTAGCTCACACACCCTCTTGGATAGTTCGATTTCCTTGCTAATTTTTGTCTTTGGTTCACCTGGAATCGACTTGGCTCCTTTGTATTCAGAGGCTTAGCTTTGATACCATGTTAATTTCTAAAACCCAACAATCAGATTTTATTTGCCAATAGTTTTTATACTCAGAAATTTATCTTAAACCAGAAATAAAATTCTGAACTATGCAACAAAAAATACAACTGAGTTTTTTTAACTTTAAATGCACAACAGAAGCAACAAAAACCAAGCACATAAAAATACTAACACCAGAAATTACCTTGGAAACCCTAGTGTGGAGAAAACCAAGAAAGAGGGGATTTTATTGGCTTTAGAGGAAGAAAATAATTACAACAACTAATTCAAAAATTTCTTATAGCCCAACAGACTCGACCTGTATGGCCCAACTTTTTCGGCCCTACTTTTTCCGGCACTACTTTTCAGCCCTGTTTTTTCGGCATTGCAAAATCACCTTTCCTCTAGCTGCAAATTCACCCTCTTCCTCAACCAAATCAACCTCTTTAGCGGTCAACTCAATGTGTGTGTCCTCACCCTTGCCTCAACCTCCTTTTTATCTTTTTCACTTTACTCATTTCCCCCTCTCATGAGTTTTCTAGAAGATTCTAGAAAATTCACTTGAAGTAAAAATTTAATTTCCTTAAGTCACAAACTTAGGAAATCTAAGTAAATAAAGCCAATAAAATTATTTGACTAATTTTATGCTTTTCCTAAGTCAAAACTTAGGATAAAAATAAAATGTTGATCTGGGTATTAATTAATGTGTCCTTCAGCATGCCTGGACACTTAGGCCAATGCTGAGACACCTTCCAAGCTACAAATTTAACATAGAATACCATACTGTGACCATATATCAATCAACTTTGCAGATTTGAAAACACAAGCATTTTTTGTAGTGATCTTCTGCGGCATGCCAAATCTAGTAACAACGAGTGTCTCCAAAAAATCAACAATGGATGTACTGGAAAAAGACCTGAGGGGGGCTGCCTCAACCCACCGAGTGAAGCAGTTTGTGGCCGTCAAGATCCATTTAAATCCATCGCTGGAATTTTCATGAAACTCTTCGATGAAATCCAATACCCACTGGTTGTACTCTTTTAGTTCCATTAACCTACTTTTGTGGTCATTTGTTAGACATTAGTAAAATTATCTTATCTTATCTATCCACTGTTGACCGCCTATTTCGACTAGGGAGTCAACGTCATATACCATGAAGATATGTACCTAATGGTACAACCAGTTTGAAGACTTTTGGCTCAACAGGGCAAATTTTTCCCCTCGCACGTCTTTCTATGTACTCGGAATGTCTGCTCCCCTGCGTGGGATAATAATGTAATATGCTAGCATGAGTCAATTTTTGTCTAGTTACCTTGGACTTTATCATTAGGGAAGTCCTTTCATCGAGTGTTTTTTTCCTCAGGTAATTAATCTTGCTTAACTACAATTTTAATTATCCTTGAGTTTTTCACTCACATAAATCCTCCAAAGTGGTGAAAGTTGTTCTAATGATCGATCCTTACCGATGAATAAGGTTTAGAAGTGTCATAAATGACCATGCTAGATGTCTCCTAGAGTCTTGAGGTAAGTTTTGATAGGATTTTTTTAAATAATTAAAATTTCCGTAATCTGACAAATTTTTAATATTTTTGATGTAAAATGTAAAAATTTGGTCCTTGGGGATTTTGTATAGGGGTATGAGTACTCAAATCAAATGGTTTATGACCCCCTACACCCTTGAACCAAGTCTCAGCTCAATTGGACAAGTTTTGCTAGGTCATTGTCTATGAGGAGTCCAAGTCAGTCAAAAATTAACAAATAATTGGCTAAATTAAAATAACCAAATTTTGTAAAAGTCACTAAAGTCATGAGAGAGTGTGGGAAAATGATTCCAAATGTTTTTCCTAAGTTGGGAAAATGATTTTCCACTTAGAAAGAACCCCCCTGCTAAGCCAACAATCTAAAGTGATCATCCCCTAAGGAGAGGTGCACCCCCCTTGCTCATGGACTCATGGGAAATAAAAATTAAAGCAAATGGGTGGCCAAAACCCAAAGTATATCCCTCATTGGTCCTAACTTCATGTTTAATGATTGGGAAAGGTGTTTTCCCCCTTCCCCACTCACCCCTCATACCCTAGCCACTCACTAGACCCTAAAAGTGCGCCCCCCTTGAGATGACCTCCCTCCTTTTGATGTGTGACACTTGGAGCTCATCCATGAGGGGTCTTTCCTCTCCCTCAACTATAAAAGAATGCCTTCCCTCCTCATTTCATCATCTATTCTCATAGCAAGTCTATTATGCCAAAATTTCTCTCATTCTTTTCCCTCTCTCTCCCATTCTCTCATTGTAAATCTTGCTACAAGTATTTGTAGCAACATGTTGTGAATAATAAATGAAGCTTTGGAGGATCTCTTGTGTGCATTGGGAGTCTTTTTGGTGCTCCTCATGGTGTTCTTGTGAGGTGATATTGTGCATTTCATTTCTTGTATTTTTTTTGCTTTCACTAGTTTAACTTGGAGACCCAAGCAAAGTATTTTGCTTCGGAATAATTGGTAGTAGTATTACTATTAGTTTTGTGGTAGTTTCTTTCAAGTTTGGAAAGTATTTTACAAGATTTTTAGATGCTCTCACCTCCTTGTTGTCTTGTGTAACAAAAATATATACTTATTTGCAAGTCACTAAAGGATTGGAGGAGTGAATTTTAGAATTGGGAATTCACTCATTCAACCATCCAAAGTTTCTACTATTTTTCCATCTTTGTATCCACCTTTCTTCTCTCATTTATAAGCATTTTTTGATTTGGAATAGTCACTTAAACTCCATTTTCATATTCAGATTTTTATATATAAATTTCTGTTTTATGTGTGTTATCGCTCAGTTTGTAGGAAAGGTTTAGGTAGCTTGGAGTCAAGGCTCAAACTGGCGTAACAGGAGCTTCCCCACCCACTGTCACCTCGATGGGGAGATCTTTCTATTTAGGGTGGCTAATCCCAAGGGAGACGTCCCTAGTAATCTGGGGTTCTGAAAGGTCTAAAGGTCTAAAGGATCAAGATGATGTTTTCCTTTCACAGATTACTGCCAAAGAGATAGTCAAAAGAAGAAGATATTCCACTGGATGGCACCTGTTTGCGAGACAGGGTAAATAAAACTAAAGAATGTGCTGCAGTGGTTAGTACTTCAAAGTATTCATGACTATCTTAAATACATATGAGCAATAATACATGTAATTATTGACGAAGTCAATGATTGCAATAAAACTTATATTTTATGTCACTTCTTCAATAAAGACACAGGAGATATTAGCATTCAATGTGTAAAATCAAATCTTTGTATTATCACAATGCAATAAATATCATAAATCTACTCATATAAATATTGTTGCTGCGTCACTATTGCAGATTGGGGATGACGTCAGCCCTAATTTATGCTAGTTTTTGGAAGGCAAAAAGTGAACGTTTTGCACAATAAGCCAAGGAAAGTAATCTATACTTCAATGCCAACCAAATCACAAAGTTTTACACTTAAATAATGGTTAAAAGAGGCTTGATGTCATCAATATTGCTGCTGCTACAAAGGTGACGTCAGCCCTAAATCAGGTTATAGTTTGAGAGTCAAAGAAGTGGCCGTTTTACAAAATAGAACAATGAAAATGCTCAACACATCAATGCCAATCAAAGGATGACCAAGCCACAATTTTTATACCAATCAAAGTTTAATATTGGCATGATGTCATCTTAGGGTTAGGGTTAGTAAAAGAATGCTAGGGTTAGTTAGGGTTTTAAATTAAGAGTTTGAAAGAGAGAGAAAACCTCAATGTTTTGTTCTTAGACTAGTGCCTTGGGTCAATGGAGTCAAATGGAGAGAAGCTAATGGCTTGGAAGGACTTAAACCTAAGGACTAGAAGGTTAGGTTTAATGGTGCTGCTATGGCAGGGCCACCAAATCAAAACCCTAAGGGGAGGAGGCTCATTCCGGTGTAGCTAAAGCTAGGCCTCATGCTCCTCCCTCTTTCCTTAGGAC